>CM035438.1:26391906-26569406 GCA_020310875.1 Ceratopteris richardii
TAACTCTGAGCCAATGCAAAAGTGGTTAGAAAAGTATGAGCGTGCCAAGGAGACCAGCACAAAGGAAAGAGCTTAGTTTCAAAAGGAATCGTTCCACTCGATTTTTGCCCCTTCCAGATCATTGTTTGAGAAGAAGACGTCCTTGAAGAAGACGAAATACAGGATGAAGCAATAGATGATGATCAAGAAGAAACTATCATACCAAGTGATTTAGAAGTCATCAATATAGGGATATATATTCTCTAGGCATCGGATCTCCTTGAGGATGCTAGAATACACAAGTTTTGAATCAAACACTTGTACGTACTAATTTTTGTTTATTTTTTTTGCTAGTTTCTTTTATACACTACCATTTCTCTATATTACTTTTATTATCATATGCTGATTGTTTGAGTTCTTTTGTTATAGAGCATGATGGGAGACAGTCCTCGAGTCACTCCACATTTCATGACAGAGGAGCAGTTCTTAGAGTTCATGTCTCAGATACCTCCCGCGTATATGGCCGTTGCATCACAGTATTGGATCGCTTGTGGTAGCACTCCCCCCCGTCTCACTCCTGCCGGCTTCACTCCTGCCCATCTCACTCCTGCCGGCCTCACTCCCATCGATGTCACTCTTGTCGGTGTCACTCCTGCTGATGTCACTCCTGCGGGTGGTGCTACTCGTGTCGGAGGTATGTCTCATGGCTTTATGACTCCACCACGACCATCTTTTTAGCCATCCCCTATTGGCATTAGTAGTAGACATGTGTGTTCGACACCTTAGTGTGATATAGGTGCTGGCCCGTCTCGTAGGTCAAGGTCACACTCTGGAACAGGAGGTTCTAGGAGTGGATCTACTGGTAGGCTTGGAGGAGGCGGCTGTTGTGGAGGTAGTGTGACAGATGTTGTGTCACCCACTTCTACTCCTAGAACGAGTACCTCAGATGTAGGTACGCCACGTGGTACACCACATGGAACACCACGTACACCTTGGGGTGCTCATGACCATGATGACTCCAAGGTGTATAGTATCCGAGATGGAGCTCCGATGATGGATGCGATCGGAAAAGCAATGCATCAACGTATACAAAAACTTTGCTCCATAAAGTTTGGACACTCTATCATGTTGAAATTGAGTGAACAAGATAAAGATCGGAAGAATTATATCACAGAGAGGATCTATCAAGAGTTCCAATCAGCACATGGGCAGGCTCTTGTCAGTTCATAGTGGATTATGCACACCGCACATGAAGTTATGCCCCATCGAGATGATCCGAGGCTCGTGATGCTTTCATAGCTAGCTTACCAAAGCCTGTATGGTTAGATTGTGACGAGTGGGATATGATTCGTGACGAGCAACAGTAGACTCTTGATCAATATCGCTAGCAGCGAGATGCCGTAGCCACATGTTTAGATACGGTTGGACCATCATATTTGGGCAACGGAAGATATGACACGATGCATCACGAGTTTGTAAGTACCATTTGGTTTATTGAATTTGTTTGTGTTAAGCTTGTCATGTATGTTGCTCTAATGTTTTGTATATTTGTTGCAGGAGCTGGCAATGGGTCGTCCGCGAACACGAACGGAGGAGGCTTATGGATATCATCATGGATTGACTACATTATTGGAGGACTTGGAGGGATGCGGTGCGGTCATTTCATGGGAGCATTTGCGATGAGGTGATGTATGAGTGTTGATAATAACGATGCTTATACTGGCGATTATAATGGTGCTCATACAGACGGATATACCGATGTCTATATTTGTGCTTTAATTTTGATGCGCATACCGACACCTACACAGGCATCGGGGCAAAAATGCACCCATTCCATTTCCTCAATAAAAGCCTCGGTATACAACCGATTTGTTGTAGTATATGTGTTGTTTCATTGTAAGAAAATTGAAGTACGGGTAATTTTGCAACCCAATTATTTTGATTATCTAGTTAATTGCAACACAACAAACAAAGTATAATGTTACTATGGCTTCACTTTTCCCATTAATTTCAAGATGGGAAGCTTAACTAAAATCCATTTTTGAACCTAAATAATGAAATAATCAAACCCAAAAAACAAACATCACAATTAGATAAAATAACTTTGGGAAAACCATGATGTAGAAAAATACTTATAATAAACAACTTAGGAGCTTGAGATGCATAGAATGTCTTTTACAAGGAAGGTAATATGCATGTTTATTAAGTATATCAACATTTGTCCAAATCAGATCATTATGAAATGGTCATAAGAAGACCACTAACAAACTCGATAGAAATTTGTTCCCATGGTTTGTTGCGAATAGACAATGGCATTAGTAATCTGAATGCTCTACCATGATGATATATAACATACTAAGTGAATCATACTATCCAATCACACTTTCCATATTCGATGAGAAAAAGAAATCTTTACAAGTAGAAATAGTGCTTTTTATGCCTCAATGACCTATATAAGGTGGTACATGCATGTCTTTCATAATAATTTCTTTAAAAGATAGTGGTACATAATTAGAAACCATTATGAAAAGTATAAAGATCATGAATAGATGGTGTAGAATTTTGGAAAGCCTTCCATGCACAAGAAAAGTACAAATTTGAAGCATAAATAGGAATCCCTTCATGTAATGAATGAATACTAATAGCATAAATAGTATGGAAAAAAAGTGATTGTGGTGATGGAAAATTACTAAGAGCATCGTCAACTTTATTAGCTTTGTACGGTTGATATCGAATCATAGGTTGAAAATTTTGAATAAAAGAATCCTATTTAATGTGTTAAAAAAATCCTAGGTTGACTTAATAAATGTTTAAAATCTTGTTGATTTATTTTAATTAAAACTTTTGAGCCCATAAGATAATATTTCCCAATTTTTAATGCATTCATAACAACTAAAAATTCCTTATCGATGTGTTGAAATTTTTCTCAAAAGGTTTAAGTAATTTCCTACTCTTAGATACAATGGGATGATCATTTTGCATTAATGCCACACCTATACTTGAGCCACTAGCATCTCTATTTACACAGAAAGGTTGTGCAAAATTTGGTAATTGTAGAATAGGTGCATGTGAAAGCATGTTTGAGTGTCTCAAAACATTGTTGTTGTACTAACTGCCATGCAAATTTTACTTTTTTCTTCAACAATAAAGTAGCTAGAAGTGCTAGAAAATATATATATTTTTTAAATTCCTATTAAAACTAGTCGAACCAAGAAAAGGGTGTAGAACATTAACAGATTGAGGGATATGCTATTTGACAATTACTTCTATTTTCTTTGGGTCTACATGTACTCCTTGATTGGAAATGATATGTCCTAGATATTCAAGTTTCCTTTGGAAACAAAATCTTTTTTCAAGATTGGCATAAAGTGTGCTCTTAGTGACAAACTTAAAACTATTTTGAATGATTTTCTTTATCTCTTTTATTGTTACTATAAACAATTATATAATCAAAGAAGATAAGAAAAAAATTGATAAGAAAGAAAAATATTATTCATTACATGTGAACAATTAAGAAGCACATTTATAAGATGGAAAGGCATCATCATAAATTCATAATGGCTAGTTTGATTCCTAAGAATAATCTTGTAAAGATCATTCAGTTTCATACATTTCTGATGGCATCAAAATTTAAGGTCAATTTTACTAAAGACACATGCTCAAAGTTTATCTAGCAAATCATCTATCCAAGGAATTGGTAAACCATTGCATACATACACACACATGCATACATAGACACACACATATACACACATACACTCACATACACACATATGTACACATGCATACACACATACCCATACACACATATGTTGAGATATCAAGCTCAACATGTGATGATCCAAGATGACACGTACAAGATTTTTGTTTCTCTGACATGTATAGTGGTCATGCTAGTATATGTCAGGGATACTTCATTGAGCTTTATTAGACTATCTACCGAGAGTGATGGCACATTTGTTTCTTGCCAGCTCACTCATTCGCGGACATTAGGTTTTTCCTTATGTACTGGTCTTTATATATTGCACTTGTTGTATTCTTGTTTTTAGGTCATTCTTGTACATTCCTTTTTACGTAATAGAAGAAGAAGAAGAAGATCATTCTTCCTTGCCTCAATCTGTGTGTGTGCTTTTCCTTGAGAGTGAGAGTGTGTGTGTGAGCTCTCTTCCTTATCTCCTTTCTCGTGACATGGTATCAGAGCCAGCGTGGCTGTAGAGAGCTCGTGGAGAAGGCGACGGTGAAGACTACACAACAAGGCGTGGAGAAAACAGGATTTCACAAACGGCCTCTGTTTGCTACGAAAATCGCCGTGAAGGTAGAAGACCTCAAAATATTTTCGTGAGTTATCCCTTTAGGGTCACTCGTTTTTGTCAGATCGAAGTTTCGGAGCCATCTCGACCTCCGTTTCGAGCCCGTAAGGTGGGGCCCACAGAAAAACCAGGTCAGTTTCAAAAACTGTAACTTGCGTTGTGTTCGGCAACACTCATATATTCCAGATCCAAAATTTCAAGCGATTCCGTGTATTGTTGATACACGAAAACTGTGTTTTTCTGAGATCGAACTGTCACGTCATAGTGCGACAGTGTTCAAGCAGAAGTGCTACTTGTAGTGTGTTGCGGTGTTGTGAATTGTTGCAGAAATGGAAAACGCGGATGGAATGAGTCAGCTTATGAGCGATAAGCTAGACAAGAACAACTTCCATGCTTGGAGATTCAGAATGACAAATTTCCTGATGGGAAAAGGTTACTGGAAGTACATCGAAGGAGAGAATGAAAATGCTCCGCAGTTACCAGAAAGGAATCAGACTGCAGAACAGTTAAGAGCATATGAGGAATGGAATCAAGGAGCACGAAAGGTAATGTATTGGCTATCTGTTAGCATACAGGATACCATGATTGGACACATACAGGATGCCAAGACTCCAAAAGAGGCTTGGAACAGTTTGGTCACTTTGTACGAGAGCAATACAAAGGCACGGAAATTGCAACTCAAGAACGAGCTGCATACATTGGAGAAAAGAGCATGTCGGTAAGTGACTACACTCTAAAAATCAAAAGCATATGTGAGTCACTTGCATCTATTGGCGTGAATGTAGATGATGATGATAAGGTGGAAGTGTGCCTTCGTGGTTTAGGAGCTGCATATAAGCAGTTCAGAACTTCTATATAGACCAGGGAAAATATTCTGAATTTTGCTGATCTGGTATCTATGCTGATCATTGAAGAAAAGAATCTTGGTGAGGATTCAAACTCCCAAGGAAAGCCCAGTTCTGAGCAGGTATTCTACTCTGGCAGAGGAAGAGGCAGAGGTCGAGGTTTTGGAAGTGGAAGAGGAAACAATAACCAAGACCACGGTCAACAACAGAATCATGCAGGAGGAAGAGGACAGTTTCGAGGCAGGGGGAGTCAAAGAGGTCGCAAAAATTTCCAAAAAATGATTCAGGTAATGATAGTAAAGGATGCTGGAATTGTGGTAAACCTGGACACTTTGAACGTGATTGCAGGTTAAAGAATCAAAATAACAGAAGGCAGCAAAACAACTATGCATCCACAAGTGCAGATGATTCTGAGAAGCTGTTTATGGTTCAACATCACATGATGAATACGATGTTTGATGGTGTTTCAAAATCGAATGATAATGTCTGGTATGTTGATTCAGGTGCTTCAAATCACATGACCAGTCATGCAGAATGGTTTAGTAGTTTGCAAAAAATGCCAGTTCCTGGATATGTTGAAACAGGTGATGACACATCACATCCTATTGAGCATACAGGAAACATAGCATTGTCTATGGAGGACGGAAAGGTAAAACATCTTGCTGATGTGCTGCATGTTCCAAATATAACGAAGAATCTGGTTTCTGTTGGACAAATGGTTGACCAGGGATTACAAGTCAGGTTCAATGCTGATGGATTATATGTAGAAGAGTACAAGCAAGATGGACGATTGGTTGCCAAAGGAAACAAAGTGGGTAGGATGTTCACCTTAAATGTGAAGATTCCTGAAAATGAATGCAGCCATGTTTGCAAAAGGTGCAGGAGTTATTGTAGATATAGAGATATGGCACAAACGGATTGGACATGCAAACTTGCAAAGGTTGAAACTGATGCAGTCAAAGGAGATTGTCCATGGACTACCAAATTTCAAAGTTGCAGAAATGCAAAAGGTATGTGCAGCATGTCAATTTGGTAAACAGTCAAGAGCATCATTTCCACATGACAAGCATGTTAGTGAGAATGTACTAGAAGTAGTACATACAGATGTTTGGGGTCTAGCAAAGACCACATCTATGGGTGGTTGTAGGTATATTTCATGAAAGAGAAGAGCGAGGTGTTTACTCATTTCCAGAATTTTAAAGTTATGGTGGAAAAGCAGACAGGGAAGTACATTCAGACATTAAGATCTGATGGAGGAGGTGAATACATGTCAAATGAGTCCAGCAGTTTTCTAAAAAATCATGGGATTCGACGTCAGTTTTCATGCAGGTACACACCACAACAGAATGGTGTTGCTGAACGCAAAAACAGACATATTGCAGAAATAGCAAGAGCCTTAATGGCTGAGAAGAATATGCCTCATTGTTATTGGGTAGAAGCTGTGCATAGTGCTGTATATATCATGAACAGAACTTCGACTGCTGCTGTACATCAAGTTACACCTGAAGAGAAGTTTACAGGTAAAAAGCCAAACTTATCACATCTGAAAGTTTTTGGCTGTATTGCATATGTACATGTTCCAGATGAGTTGAGGACAAAGCTTGATCCAAAAGCAGAAAAATGTGTCTTCATTGGATATTCCCTTGAGCAAAAGGGGTACAAATGTTATAAATCACTCACACGACAGGTGAAGGTGAGCAGAGATGTGGTATTTGATGAAATGTCAAGCTTCTATGCAGATGCCAAAGAAGGACTGAATCTTGAACCAAATGACAAAGAAAATGCTGAAAAATCTAGTGCAGAATCTCAAGTTTTGAGTGGACCGGATGCATCACCAAGCAATAGTTCCAACTCAAATCCATGGAGTGGAAGATTGCGTGGAAATTTCAGTCCAGCAAATTCATCAAATACATCCAAGAAAGGTAAAGAAAAGCTTTCTGTTGGTAGTAAAACAGGTGCAGGTTTTGAAGACGTTGATGGAGATTCAAGCGATTCAGAAAAGAGTCTTGATGAGGAACTTGGATTGCCCTCTGTGAAGACTCAGGAGTAAGAAGGGCACATGCAGATGATACAAGAAGAAGTGACCCAGGACCAAGAAGATCTGGGAGGATGCGTAATTCAATGCAACGATTGACATATGATAGTTACATGGCTCGCCATTGTGCCTACATGACAAAGGTAATACAAGATGCTGAACCTTCTTGTTTTGAAGATGCAATTGGTAATGCAGATTGGGAAAAAGCTATGGATGAGGAGATGGCTGCACTTTATGGAAATGATACATGGAAGCTGGTTCCATTGCCGCAAGGAAAGAAATCCATAGGCTACAAATGGGTTTACAAGGTAAAGCATAATGCTGATGGTAGCATAAGCAGGTATAAAGCACGATTGGTAGCTAAAGGTTATGCACAGACATATGGCATTGATTATGAGGAAACATTCAGCCCTGTAGCTAAAATGTCTACTGTCAGAACACTTGTTGCATTAGCTACAGCAAAAGGATGGACTTTGCATCAGATGGATGTGAAGAATGCTTTCCTACATGGTGAGTTACATGAAGAAGTATATATGGACCAGCCACAAGGATATGAAGATTCAAAGCATCCATAATATGTCTGCAGGTTTCAAAAGGCTTTGTATGGGCTGAAGCAAGCTCCGTGTGCATGGCATGCAAGGATTGCTGATTACTTAACTAGCATTGGGTTTTCTATGTGTGATGGAGATCACTCACTATATGCAAGGAAGGCTGATAATGGCATCACTATTGTGGCTATTTATGTTGATGACCTGATTGTAGGTGGTGATAATGAAGAAAGCATCAAAGAGGTAAAGAAACTTCTTATGCAGGAATTTGACATGAAAGATCTTGGTGTGCTGCGCTATTTCTTGGGCATTGAGTTTATACATACAGAAACAGGTATATGGATGTCGCAAAGGCAATATGCCTTGAATATGCTGCAAAAGTATGGTATGGCTGATTGTAAGCAAATTTCTATGCCTTTAGATCAGAATTTGAAATTGGATACTACATCAGATGAAGCATTGGAAAATGCTATGTACAGGAAAATTGTGGGAAGTCTTATATATCTTACAATTACAAGACCTGATTTAAGCTA
Organism: Ceratopteris richardii; assembly: GCA_020310875.1. Classification (NCBI taxonomy): domain Eukaryota; kingdom Viridiplantae; phylum Streptophyta; class Polypodiopsida; order Polypodiales; family Pteridaceae; genus Ceratopteris; species Ceratopteris richardii. The sequence goes on from CM035438.1 coordinate 26,400,157, forward strand.
CACTGTTGGACTTGAAAGTCAGTTTATGCAGGTTCCCAGGAAGCCACATTTGGATGCTCTGAGGCGCACTCTACGTTATGTGAGTGCTACTTTGGATTATGCATTGTTTTATGAAGCTGGTGTAGATTTGCAGGTTCATGGATACACCGATGCAGATTGGGCTGGTAGTACTCTAGATAGAAGATCTACTAGTGGCTTTCTTTTCTCATTGGGAGGTGCAGCTATTACATGGAGCAATAAGAAGCAACCCACTGTTGCTTTGTCGAGTACAGAGGCTGAGTACAGAGGTGCTGCAATGGCAGCATGTGAGGCATCATGGCTGGAGATGTTACTTGAAGATTTAGGTGTGGAAGTGCAAAAGCCTATCACTATCTATTGTGATAATCTTAGCAGCATACAGTTAGCACGGAACCCTATTTTCCATGCTAGAACAAAGCATATCGAGGTACATTATCACTTCATCAGAGAGAAGGTATTAGCAGGTGATATTGATCTTGTTTATGTGAGAAAAGATGAGCAGGTTGCTGATATTTTCACCAAAGCAGTTGGAGCTGAAAAGTTGAAGAAGTTTCGGAAGATGCTTGGACTACAGGATATGGTGTTGAGCTTGAGGGGGAGTGTTGAGATATCAAGCTCAACATGTGATGATCCAGGATGACACATACCAGATTTTTGTTTCTCTGACATGTATAGTGGTCGTGCTAGTATATGTCAGGGATACTTCATTGAGCTTTATTAGACTATCTACCGAGAGTGATGGCACATTTGTTTCTTGCTAGCTCAGTCATTCGCGGACATTAGGTTTTTTCTTATGTACTGGTCTTTATATATTGCACTTGTTGTATTCTTGTTTTTAGGTCATTCTTGTACATTCCTTTTTATGTAATAGAAGAAGAAGAAGAAGAAGATCATTCTTCCTTGCCTCAATCTGTGTGTGTGCTTCTCCTTGAGAGTGAGAGTGTGTGTGTGAGCTCTCTTCCTTATCTCCTTTCTCGTGACAACATATACATACACACAACCACACACATATATACATATATACATACACACACATACACATATACACTCACATTCATACATACACACACATGCATACACATGCATATGCATGCATACATACATACATGCATATGCATAGATACATACACACATGCATATGCATACATACATACACACATGCATACACACATATACATACACACACATATGCATACACACACATATTCATACAAACACATACATATATACACACATAAATACACATGCAAAGACACACATACACATACACACATACATACACACAAATAAACACACATACTCATACAAACACATATATAAACACACATACACACACATATACGCACATACACATACACAGACATATATACATACACACATAGACACACACACATACACATATACACACACCTATACACTCACATGCATAGAAAACACATGCATACACATGCATATGCATACATACATACACACATGCATATACACATATACACACACATACAGTTACATACACACATATACACACACATGCATACACACACATACACATACACACACATACATACAATGACATGTATACATACACACACATGCATATTGTATGGAGATGGATAGATAAGTTCTAGAGATAAGCTGGTGCTGCACAAAACTTGCTCTACAGCTTCCATGTTAACTCTAGGGATGCTTAATATACTCATTTAGTACCAAATTAATATATTTGGAACCACTACATCCTTTGGCACATCATTCCCAAATGTTTGCATCAAAACAGATAACTTGCATATGCAAGAAATGTGAAGAAACCTTCTATTTAGGGGATAAAAATGCTCAGTATTATGTTGAGAGCTCACAACCTAGTATGAATTGACTAGTGAGCCTTTGCACACATCTAATTGGATCTCATAGCTAACTAAGTCAATTTATTTAATCAATTTTGCTGTACCATAGACTAAGAAATCATTCTAATACGTCAAGGGGGTCATCTCGACTTTTCAAGATCTAAAAGGTATGCACACACAGTCACCATCTATGCTTGATATCTCAAGTTCCTCTAAACAAAACTTGATGAAATCTCATATTAAAGTACTAGAATCTTCAATCTAATTAAACAAACTAAAAGTATAACAAATGTGCAAGCACACATAGAAAAGTTGATTCCACAAAGTTACTATGATGATGAAGATGCAGTAGAGAACAATAGATAGAGATATACTTGAACAAATGTATCAAAATGTATATTCTACTGAACATATGATACAAGAGAAGTGTATTGACTACTCATACATGCAATGAGATCAATATATGCTCATTGATGTTTCTCAATGTATCTCAAAATGGCTCTCATAGCTCGCGACTAAAACCATGTCTATTTATACTCATAGTTTGAGTTTGAATTTGAAATTTCCATCACCTAAAAGTGATCCTATGCTTTAGGAACTTGATTGATTTGACTCCTTCACCCAAAAATTCATGGATTGACTCTCATAAATCCACGAGATTCCTTATTCTCTTGATTTCTAAATTTTTCCAAAGTAATTATGCCAAAAATGACTAGGATAGGTTCACATGTAGTTCTTTATTGTAAAGGGATAAATGGATGTGTAGTCCTAAAACCTTAAAAATGCACTTAGGCCTGCTAATCGCACCAACAGTTCCCCCTGAAGCCTAAGATGCTTGAGTCTTCAATCCTTCATGATCTTCTGTAATCCAATCATTGACTTGAATCTATGTAATTTGCTTCCATCCAATGCCTTTGTCATCATATCTGCACATTGTTGATGTCTAGATACATATGAGAGTTGTATCTCCTTACTCATGATCTTGTCCCTAACATAATGGTAGTGAACTGCTATGTGTTTAGTCATGGCATGATAGATAGGGTTGGCAACAAGATTTAATGAACTAATGTTATCTCCAAATATATGTGGAATTGAAGTATTTAGCCCTAAATTTGAGTAAAGGGTCCTAATCCACATAGCTTATTGTGCGGAATTTGAAAGTCCTTTATATTAAGCCTCTGTTGATGAAAGAGAAACTATGGGTTGTTTCTTGGAAGGCCATGAGATCAATTTAGTACCTACAAAAGTAAGATAACCAAATGTCATTCTCCTATCATCTTTTGAGCCTTCCCAGTCTACATCATAAAATAATCTAACATCTATATCACATATATATGGATAGTACAATCCTTCATTGTTCGTGCCCTTCAAATACTTCAAAATTCTCTTTGTTTCTTCCATGTGAGGCTTCCTTGGAGTGTGCATGAACTGAATTATCACACCTACCCCATAGCAGATGTCTACTCTAATTAGAGTAGCATAGTTTAAGCTTCCAGCTAGACTTTGATAGCTAGTTCTTATTCATGAGCACTTAGCTTTAGATTTATCTCCATGGGTGTACCTAAAACCGTTGTATTTTCCATCTCGAACTTTGTGAGATTATCTCCAATGTAATTTCTTTGAAAAACAAACATACCTTTCTCTGAATATGACATTTCCAAACCTAGGAAGTAAGTGAGTAAACCAAGATCACTGATCTTCAATTCTTCCATCATTTAAAGTTTGATCCTTTTAATTCCATCTACATCACTTCCTGTAATGATTATATCATCAAAATATATACAAAGCTATATGACCTTTGAATGATTCCTCTTAATGAAGAGGGAAGGATCTACCTTGCTTACAATAAAACCTTTATCCTGCAAAAGTGACAAGTCTATGATTCCAAACTTTGGGAGCGTGCTTCAAGCCATACAAGGCTTTCCTTAACCTACACACATGTTTAGAGTATGTTTGATTTTCAACCCGAGGAAGTTGAGCCATATATACCTCCTCTAAAATCCAACCATTTAGAAAAGCATTTTTAACATCCATTTGATCTATCTTCCAAATCTTGGAAGATGCAAGACTCATAAGTACTCTACTTGTTGGCATTTTTGCCACAAGTGAGAATATATCTTCATAGTCAGTACCTTGGGTTGCAAACCCTTTGGCTACAAGCCTTTCTTTGTACCTGTTAATTGAGCCATTAGAATTCTTCTTTACCTTGCAAATCCATCTTGAGTCAATGTTCTTCATAGATGGTTTCTTGGGCACCAATTCTCAAGTTTGATTCTCTTGTGGAGCTCAGTGTAAAGTTTTTTATGTTTGAGCATTCAAAATTTAAGTTAGAAGATAGGGAAGCCTTGGCTAAAAGCATTTAGCAAAACAAGTTAGATTCTGAGAGAAATTAACTTAACAAGTTGACCATGTCAAAGTGGCCATTTCTGGAAGATAGTTTCTGACATAGGTTTGATCTAAGTGATCAAATTAGAAAGCTAATAGCTTTTTTGTAGAATTAATGATCATTATGATTGCACAAAGGTAGAATGAATATGTGTGCATCACTTGAATGATTAAAATCAAAGTCATATGCAGAGATTGAAGTCCATTTCTGAAGAAGACTGTTGAAGTTGAAGGAAACTTCATACAGAGAAGTATTTCTTAATGAACTTGAAGGATAACGTAAAGTTTGTGTAAATTTTGGTTTATTCTTGATATAGAAGAGTTCTTACATCAAGATAGATCAGAGATTTGGAGATTTAGAGGTCTCCAGTAGTGGTATTAGAGCAAAAAGATCAAATAAAGGTGAAGAAGAAGAAGCAAAGGCAACCCTGACTATTGCAGATATCAAAGATCTTGTGAATTGAAGGAGCAAAGGGTAAAGTCTTGAAGAAAACTTGGAGAAAAAAAAAGCACGAGTTCAAAGGATCAAGAAGGATTAAATCTTCATATGGAAGGTACATTATATCACTATAAAGCTTAGTAATTGCAGACACAATAGTCAAGAGATGGGAGAAAGCTTGCCGATTGACAAGCTAGATAGAGAGAACTATCTAGCATGGTACATGAGGATAGAAGCACACCTCATGAGCAAAGATTTGATATCATTTATTACAAGAGAAGAAGAAAATCCTGAGTTTAGGGATCCAAGTGTTCCAACAAGAGAAGAACTTGTAGAATTGAAGAATTGGATGAAGAAAGATGCCCAAGCCAGGAGCATCATTTACATGGTTGTAAATGATTATCTTCTACCACACATTAGAGGATTAGAAAGTGTTGCAGATGTATGGAATGCTTTGGAAGAACATTTCCAGAACACAACCAAATCAAGGAAGGCTTCACTATGGGCTAAATTTACAACTTTCAAGAAGAAAGGTTCTCAGTCAATATATGATTATGTTACAAGGATGAAGGATATTGCAGATAGTTGGGAGCAGTAGATGAAGAAATTGAAGAAGACAAGTTGGTAAGGCAAATACTTACAGGTCTAAGAGGAGATGAAAGGTGGAATCCTTTCATATTGTCTACAAAATTATCATTAGATCATTTTTCTCCTGATCTTAATCAATTGTTAGGACATATGCGAACATTTGAGTAGGACATTAAAGGAGAGAATGATAGAATTTCAAGTCAAGCAATGTATTCGAAGGAGAAGAAGAAGAATGCTAAAGGCAAGCAAACAAATGATGAAGGAGGATCTTCAAGACAAGTAAACTTCATGAAAAGGAAGATGAAATTCAGAGGTAAAGGTAGAGAAGGTAAGAATAAAGAAAATGCTAAATTTTGTTAGATCTATGGAAGAACAAATCATTTAGCAAATGATTGCTGGTATAATAATCAAAATGGTGGAAGTCATAATCAGAATTTCAGTCCTAGAGGAAGAGGAGGCAGAAGTCAAAGAGGTCATTTCAGAGGAAGAGGTGGTAGGACCTCATTTACTAGAGGAGGAGGAAGGAGTATCAAAACTCAATCCTACAACAACACCTATTACAATTATGGTTCAGATCAGAAGGAAGACTTCACTCTCATTTTGAATGCAACACATGAAGTAATCAATGAAGATCAAATGGTGTTTTATATTGACTCAGGATGTAGCAATCATTTGAGTGGCAATATCTCCTTAATGACTGATATGGAAGCAAAGGTGAGTGGACATACAGTTCAAACATGAGACAACACCAAGCATAAGGTGGAAAGTATTGGATCAGTAAAGACAAAGAGTGGAAGCACACTTCTAAGCAAGGTACTTTATGTTCCAACAATTCCTAAAAATCTAATAAGTGTAGGGCAAATTGTTGAGAAGGGATATGAAGTCCAATTTACAAGTGATGGTGTTTATGTTGAAGATCCAAGTAAAGGATATAAAAGCATTGTTACATGGAAAAAAGAAGGAAGATTGTTCACTCTCAAAGTCCAAGGTAATGTGGGACATGCATTGTTTACTTATGGAAGTCAAGTAGTACTTGGTCTACCAAATATTGAAGGTCAACATATGATATACAAATGTGAGGCTTCTTAGCTAGGTAAATCTCACAAGAAATCATACAATACGCAAGGATACAGGTATTCAAATATACTTGAATTGGTTCATACAGATGTGTGGCGTCCTTCAAAGGACTATAGCATAAATGGGTCAAGGTATTATGTGTTATTTGTTGATGATGCAACCAGGTGGATTACTCTATATGTAATCAAGGATAAATATGAAGTGTTTGAGACATCTAAACACTACCATGCTTATGCAAAAAGAATTACAAGACAAAATATCAAGAGATTGAGAATAGATGGAGGGGGAGAATATTTTTCTAAAGAATTTGATGATTATATGTGGAATGCACATAAAAAAAGAGAAGTGATTTGCAGGAACTCCCCAAAACAAAATGGAGTTGCAGAAAGAAGAAATAGAAATCTTGTAGAGTTTGCAAGATCAATGATGAAGCAAAAAAGGTGTCCTAATTATATGTGGACAAAATCAAATTAATACTGCAAATTATCTTGTGAATAGGTTTCTTTGCAAAGCTTTGGAGGGAAGGACTCCTTATGAAGCATGGTGGGGTAAGAAACCTGCTCTTGATCATCGGAAAATATTTGGATGTTTGGCATATGCTTATGTTCCATCTCAATTGAGTCATAAGCTAGAACCTAAAGCAGAAAAGTATGTGTTCATTGGGTATGATGATAAACAAATGGGATACAGGTTGTGGAGCAAATCCACAAAACAATTTCTTGGTTCAAGAGATGTTACATTCGATGAGCAAAGCACATGGTTTAGAGGACCAAACAATGTGTGCATAGATCTTAAAGAAATCAAAAGGAAAGGAAAGTCAAAGATGAAGGTATATGAAGAAGATACTGATGATGATGTTTGTAGAAACGAAATGCAGGACAATTATGAAGATAGACCAAGGTTTGATCCATACTAAAATTAAGGAGAGACTTCAAGGAGTGCAGAAATTAGAAGATCGTCAAGAGATAGAAAACAACCTATCAGGTATAGTTATGATAGTTCTTTCTTGACAACCAAAGATTATGCTTACATTGTGAAGATAGATGAAGACCCATCTACATATGATGAAGCTAAAGGAAAGGAGAATTGGGAGAAAGCAATGCAAGAAGAGTATGATGCTCTACTTGAAAATGAGACATGGGAATTGGTGCCAAGACCAAAGAATCAGAAGGTAATTGGATGTAAGTGGGTGTATAAGACAAAGAGATTTGTAGATGGAAAAGTGTCTAGATAGAAGGCTAGACTTGTGGTCAAAGGATATGCCCAAACACATGGAGTGGACTATGATGAAACCTTTAGTCCAGTGGCTAAGATGTCTACAATGAGAACTATAGTTGTTATTGCTACATGTAAAGGTTGGAAGCTATCACAATTAGATGTAAAGAATGCATTTTTAAATGGATATATTGGAGATGAAGTATACATGGAGCAACTAGAGGGTTTCAAAGAGGAAAATGGATCAGATTATGTTTGCAGACTTAAGAGAGCTTTGTATGGCTTAAAGCAAGCTCCAAGGGCATGGAATTACTGATTGTTCAAGTTCTTGAATGAACTAGGATACCAAGCTTCAAAGGCAGATAGTAGTTTGCTAGTGAAAGCAAATGAAGATAGATACATTTATGTGTGCATTTATGTTGATGACATTATTGTCACATGTACAGATGCTTAAGGAATCAAGGAGCTCAAGAAGCAAATGGAAAGGGAGTTCAAGATAAGTGATTTGGGAAACTTTTCTTATTTTCTAAGGATGGAGGTTATATACACTCAACATGGAGTGTATATTACATAAGAAAGGTATCTGAAGAATCTTTTGATGAAGTTTAACATGGAGAATTGTAAACATTCAACCACACCATTGGAGGTTAATCATAAATTAAGCACATATGGAGGAGAAGATTTCAAGGATATGAAGACATATCAGAGTTTGGTAGGTAGTTTAGTTTATGCTACCTTGACAAGACGAGATCTTTCATATGCAGTTGGTGTCTTATCTCAATTCATGCATTGCCCAAAGCAAACTCATTGGATTGCAACACAAAGAGTGCTAAGATATATCAAAGGAACTCTAAATGAAGGTTTGTATTATGGATTCACTTTTGATACTAGACTTAAAGTGTTTAGTGATGCAAATTGGGCAGGTAATTTAGATGATAGAAGGTCTACACATGGTTATCTATGTTATACCAGAGATAAGTTAGTTTCTTGGTGCTCAAAGAAGCAACATATAGTTGCTTTGTCATCCACATAAGTTGAATACAAAGGAATGGTGGAAGCTGCATAGGAAGTAATTTGGTTGAAGAATTTATTAAAAAGTCTAGGAATTGATCAGAGTATTCCAATCATATTTGGAGACAATATGAGTTCATTGTATTTTGCAGCTAACCCTATGTTTCATGCTAGAACCAAACACATAGAAATTTAGTATCATTTCTTAAGAGAAAAGGTACTTGATAAAGAAATTGAAATCATGTATACACCAATAAAAGAGCAAGTGGCAGATATGCTAATAAAGAGCTTGGATGGACCAAAATTACAGAGGTTTAAAGAGATGGCAGGTATAAAGAAGGTGCAGGTAATCACAATTGATGATTGAGGGGGAGCTGTTGAAGCAAGACAATCATCAATGGATGATTACATAAGCCTAGGAATGAAGAAGTGATGAAAAGAGTCAAGCTCAAAGCATGAAGTCAAGTGAAGAATCAGGAAGAAATGTTCTATACATTTATGTATACTAGATTTGGAAAATTACTTCAAACATACTTTGAATTAGTGATGAGTTCATATTCATATGTATATATACATTCATGTATAGTGTTGCTCTAGCACAATGGTGAGAACCACGTTAAGAAGCTCCACCTCCTTAATGTCAATCCGCGGAAGAGATAGGAGTGATATGAAGATCGTGAATGTGAGATGAAGTGAGAGTGAAGGTGAGAAGCACCGAGATGCACACACACATACACACACACAATGAAGAGACAAGCAAGACACAATGGAAGGTGGGAATTTAGCTCTATTACTCAAGAACACTATTACAAGCTCAAAAGAACTCTAACCTCAAACAAGCTAACACTAACCAACCTCAAAAATGAGCTCTCTAGCTCTTTTTATAGTTTCTAAACTAGTTTTGACCGGTTTCACATCTAGTGACCGGCATAGTTAAAAATTAGGTCCTAGATGCTATTTGGAAGGGTAAACGATGTCTAAAAATAACAAAAATTGATACGCTTGTTCTACCTAAGCTCCTCAAGCTCGAGGACTCCTCGGCTTGCACAAAATGGAGCTATGGATTACAAAATGGGGTTTTCTATGTTACATATGTTACAATAGTGATAAAAATCACTGTTGGAGGTTTTTGAAAAGTATTTTTAGAACATGATTCTTTGAAAAACGATTCGACTGGCTCCCAGCTCTGTCGTTACATGCTGCCGTGTCGTCTGTGCCTCTGGCTGCTTCCAACACCCCCCTCCCTCTTGCTTCTGTCGTCCCTGACAGAACCTTGTTGTGAGGTCTGCCGGATATAGTTCTGTAGGAGGTCTTGAGCGAGGGTGTGCTCAGAGATACGAATGCCTCGAGCCAGGTCGGCCTCGAGTTTCTCCCAGTCGATTGGTTGCGGTTCTTCCGGTGGCGGGAGCTGATAGTGTGTGGAATAGACCATTCGTTCACAGGCAAATAATTGTAATAAATGTGTAGGCCTGCTTATGAATACCTCTGAATGGTATTCCCAGAAGCCGGTTGTGAACATCTCTTCGAATGTCTGCTTGTAGCACGCCGGTAGATATTTTATTCTGCAATGCCAGGCATAACACACCCGTAGCGATGGCATTGTACTCATATCATATACCAGGTCAAAATTGCCATGCTCAAAGCCCGGGGTGTTGACATGGGGTGCCTTGACGCGTCGGAAGACTTTAAAAATCATTTGCATCATGTCAAAGATTTTGACAGTCATATGCGTCGCTATATCATCCATATGCTTTAGTCTAGGGAGCCAATGGCGAATTGTAGCCATCATGTAGCCAACAGTTGGTAACTCAATGGGTGGCTTAAAATAGGGGTAATTCAACCAGTCTTGGCACTGCTTATTGTTTTGTACCTTAATAGCAAAGGCAGTCTAGGAGCGGCGTCGTGGCACTGGTCCCCAACACGGATTATACTTCAAATGCAAAGGTGCCTTTACCCATGTACTCATCATCTCTGGATACTGCTGTAGTAAATCTTTTCGCCACTCTAGTTGATAGATCCTTCCTTGTTGTGCATCTAGTGGCAAATCATCCGCCTCGAATTGAGTTGCATGCGATGGTTTCTTACCTGTCTCTTTCTCAATGGCTAACTGGTATTCGGCCATTAACATGAAATACGGTTTATACTGTAGCTCATGCCCAGATATGTATCGTCGCGGGGCCAAATGAGCAAAGAATGGAGACTGTAATATCTTTTCTTCTATCATCGCCATGGCATGTAATTGTGCCTCTACTCTCGCTGAGTGCGTTGTTCCAAGTTCCTCAATAGTCTTCATCCACGCAGGGGTCGGGAGTTCGTAAGTCATCTGGCCCTCGGCCGTGATGCGTCCGCCTGGGATGGGTTGTGGCTCGTACGCTTCTTCAAACGTTTCCTCCATCGGGATGGTGACAGTTTCTTCCTCAGCTGGTAGCTCAGGTGGGGAATCTGGCCTTGGTGGTGCTTCATATACTGCAATCCTTGATTCAAGGTTCGATACCTGGGCCCGTAATGAGTTGAGTTCCTCCAGGAGATCAGGAGAGGGGTCCACAAGTGCTGGTATGTCTTGGTGTGCCGGTTCTCGTAACTGGAGTAATTTGTGATCTTCTTTGAGTTTCTGTAACTCCTAGTTCATGTGGTCGTATTCATCTAGTAATCTTACATGATCGTCTAGCAGCATCCTCATCGAGTCTGAAGGAATGGCTTTGAACCTGCTAGGACTGAGTGGTTGGTCTGGGTGGTCAAGCGCTGCTTCTAAGTTTTCTCGGTTCTGATCTTGTAAGCGCTGGTTTTCTTCCTTGGCGGCTGCTAGGTGTCTTCGTAGTAAGCCCATGTTTCGTGTTAGCATTGCATTGCGGACTGTCTGGGCTCTTAATAAGTTATCCAGGTCAGCAGTGGCTTCCTTGGTCTTTTCTTCGCTTTCTAGTTCCAATTTGTGATAAGCCTCACGTAATTCTTGGTAGCGGGTGTTCCGAGAGGCATTCTCAATAGACAATAAATTAAGCTGCGACTGTAAGTCATTGGTTGTCCTCTGCAGCTGCTGATAATTATCACCAAGAGATGTGAACTCATCTCTTACTTGCGTCATACACATGAACATCTGTCGGAATGCATTATCTACAGTTGGTGATAGTATTAATGGGGTGCTAAATGAAGATGCAGTTGGTGTAGATGCAACGGGAATGGGGAATGGGGGTGGGAAGGTGGATGAGGTAGTGATTGTTGAAAATTGTGATGTGCCTAAAAATGTTTGTGCCGTGAGTGAAGTGAGTGATGGTGCAGTGGGTGGTGAGATGTCCATGTCAGTGGACGTATCTAGTGCGGTGATCGTGAATATGGGTGTGATCGTGGGTGCTCGTGCTGGTGTGAATACGGGATTTACAAAGGTTGAGGGGTAATTTACAGGGGGGCTGGCTGGAGCAGCTTGGTGGAAAGGGGAAAGAGGGGTTACAATGGGTCGGGGAGGTGAGACTGGGGAGAAGGTTAATGGCGATGGGAATGGAAAAAGGGGTGTTGGATTTGTGGGGAAAGATGGAAAAGATTGATGAAGGAATGGATTGGATAGAAAGGTGGGTGTGGGAGGGGGTAGACTAGGGCTAATGGGTGCAGGAATTGTGGGGTGTGTGGTCGTAAAGACGATTTCTGCAACGCCACCGGCGAATGAAGATGTTGGTCTGGGGGAAGGAGGGTGAAGAGGGGAGGCTGGAGGAATGGGCGGTGATGGAGGAGCGGTTGGGGTGGTCGGTACTTCAGTGACTACTGAGGTATGTACAGTTGTAGCGCGGGGTGGGGAATCTATAAGGATGGTTTCTACTGCCAACGAACTTTCGGGGACGAGACGTGCCTCCCTGGCTTGTTCTGAAGACTGTGCTCCTGTTGGTACACGAATGTATTCGCCGGGCTTTGAAAGTAGTCGTACTCTGCGGGGGTCAAACTGTGGTAGTGGCTTTCTTTGCAAGTACCTGAGCGCTTCGTTGGAGCCTACTGATTTGACTAACTCTCTGAATCCTTTGATGTATGCGTCTTCGAATCCGCCTGTGACAAGTTCTTGTTCTATTATTGTTTGACTCTCTTCCTCTGTCAGCTTTTTGCGTGCCCAAACTTTTTCCATAGTTCGATACAGCTTCTTGATAGCTAGTGTGTAAGCTGCTGCTTCGTAAGTTTCATCTTCATGGGTACTTGTATCACCATGTGTGTCTGTTTGTTGGCCTTGGCCATCTGTCTGTTCATGTTCTTGGGATTCATGTGTTCCCTGGCTAGCTTCGTCGTCTCCTTCGCCGTCATCGGTTGCTGTTCTTTCGTCATCAAAGCTGGACATGATCTGTCTTTGTGGCTGATCCCTGGGTGAGGTAGGGTAGCTAGGCCTTTCAAATTCTTGAGAAAACAATTGTCCTTCTGAAAACTGGAACTCATTGGAGAATGCATAAGGCATCTCAAAATCAAAAGTTTGGTCCAGTGGCTCTGCTTGCCCTGGTTCTAAATGGGGTATTGGAAAAGAGAAAGCTTCCGCACCAATAGTGGTGGGAAGTTCAGCTGCTGTGGTGATAGGTTCTGTGGTTGTGGCTGCTTGGGGTGCAACAATACTGGTGGTGCCCTCCGGCGTAACTGGTCTTGATAACCGTATACGAATTGGTGGTACCGTGGGAGTGGCTGCTGTTGGTGACTACTCTGGAGATGGTTGTGGCGAGGGTGATTCTGGGACTTGTAGGCATGGGATTGTGCCTCTCATGCGTTTTCCGGCTCTGCCTTTGCTAGACTTTCTAGCCTTCCTAGTGGTGCCTTTAAATGCTTTCAGTTCCTCACTGGTCATGGCACGCTCAATTGGTAAGTCATACGCCAAGCACATATATATGATCCTGGTGAGGGCGCAGCACCCATTGATTACCTTCTTTCGCTCCCACCTATGTTGTGCCAAATAGAGCTGATCAATTATGCAGCTGGCTAGATCAATCGTTTGAGGTCCAGTACATGCTAAGTACAATCCAAACCAGATTCTCTTGTGGGGCATGGTAAAACGATCCTGAGCTGGGAAAGCAAAGTGCTGCATGCATATCCGTAATGGCTTGGAAAGCTCAGGGGTTATGGCTGAAATATCCTCCCACTTAGTTACGTCACCACATTTCATCTGCTCTGGGACTAGCCGTTCTCTCTCCGTCGGAGTGTGTGTTCCATGTATTTTCAGAGCTGCGCGAATTAAATCTTTAGACAAATAAAACCTTCTGAATGGAGGATCATTTACCAAGGATGGTAACATGAATGTTCCAGGTAGATCCTTGTTCTCTGAAGCTGTCAAGGTGGTTACTAGGTAAAAGCTTCTGTAAAAATCGGGTTTAGGCAGAGGGTCACTAAAGTATTCTGTAAATCCCGCTCGTGCCCAAACGTGCGTTAAATCTTGTGTATTCTGTAGTCCTTCAAATTCTCGTGAAAAGAACTGGTACTTGGCCCATGTGCGTAAATCAAATGCCAAATTGGCCTCAAATATGAAATCAGCGTCTGTTAAGGGTCCTGCAAGGCCTTGAAACCAATGAGAATTACGATGAATCTTCTCAGTGTATCCTCTAGGAGGATCGTCGATTGGCATGGGTCCTGGAAAACCTTGAAACTCTGGTTGTTGCATCGTAGGATAAGATTCCGCGAGTAATTCTCCAATAGTGGCCATCGGTGCACTAGGGCCAGCTTCTGATGGTCCTGCTTCGGTTTGCATGATGACTGATGAGCTAATGGAAAAGATCTGCTACAAAAGATTAACACATTAGTATGGAAATTAATTATGATCCCATTAAGGTGAGTGTTGGCATACAAAGCAACAAAGGAGTCATGCACAATACGGCGACAAGGCCAGATCATTTTTCCCATAGATTATGTACAACTCAAGTGATTTTAATCACTACACAAACATTGTAAATCCCGTTTTTGGTAGATTAGACTCCATTTTGTGCAAGCCGAGGAGTCCTCGAGCTTGAGGAGTATTAGAAGTACCCTCGTACCAATTTTCATAATTTTTACACTTCGTTTGAGCCCTCAAATAAGCCCTGGAACCTAATTTTTAACTAGGCCGGACACTAGGTCTGGACAGGGACAAAGCTAGTCAAAAACTATAAAAAGAGCTAGAGAGCTCATTTTTGAGGTTAGATTGTAATTGAAACGAACTTGTAAGAGCATATTGAAAGTAATCTAAAAGCTCCATTGATTCTCACTCTTTGTCTTGCCTTGTGTGCGCGTGTGTGTGTATGTGTGTGCATGCTTGTGTGCTTCTCACTCACGCACTTGTGCCGCCACTTGCTCGAGGTCTTCATACCATCCTCACGTCTTCCCGGATTGACATTAAAGGAGGTGCTACTCATCATTGAGCTACACCAAATTTTGGCGCCGTTGCCGGGGATCGAGCTTTGAGGACGAGCGTGTGATGGTAAGACGTAGAGTTGACGCGTTGGAGTTGTAGGTATTTTCTTCACTCTCATCGATTTTCTTTTACTTTCTTCACCATTTTCATCACCATCATCATCACCACCATCTCCCACCTCCATCTCCATCATCGCGAAAAATTCAGTTTTTTGACTATATTCCCATCTCCACCTCATTTCCCTCATTTCACTTGTGAGAGAGAGCGAGAGAGCGAACTTGCATGTGCTGTTTTTGCATGTTTTCTGAGCTATTTTGCAGGTTTTTGCTGTATCATCATCCCCAGCAGTGTGCGCAGGTACGACAGGCTCTGCACAGGTCCCGGGGCGACAATCTCTGTCTATCGCGACAGACAGAAAATCTTAACATTTTGTGAATGCATGATTAGCACTGTAACCTACACCTTGAGGGCACTCTAGATCACTAAAAGTTTTTCAAAAATTTGCGTTTTTTCTGTCTATCACGACAGACAGCGTCTATCGCGACAGACACCGTCTATCGCGACAGACAGAATTTCACGACAGATAGCGTCTATCGCGACAGACACCGTCTATCGCGACAGACAGAAATCCGCGACAGATACCGTCTATCGCGACAGACACCGTCTATCGCGACAGACAGAATTTCACGACAGATAGCGTCTATCGCGACAGACACCGTCTATCGCGACAGACAGAAATCCGCGACAGATACCGTCTATCGCGACAGACACCGTCTATCGCGACAGACAGAATTTCACGACAGATAGCGTCTATCGCGACAGACACCGTCTATCGCGACAGACAGAAATCCGCGACAGACACCGTCTATCGCGACAGACAGAAATCCGCGACAGATACCGTCTATCGCGACAGACACCGTCTATCGCGACAGACAGAATTTCACGACAGATAGCGTCTATCGCGACAGACACCGTCTATCGCGACAGACAGAAATCCGCGACAGATACCGTCTATCGCGACAGACACCGTCTATCGCGACAAACAGAATTTCACGACAGATAGCGTCTATCGCGACAGACACCGTCTATCGCGACAGACAGAAATCCGCGACAGAGACCGTCTATCGCGACAGACAGAAATCCGCGACAGATACCGTCTATCGCGACAGACACCGTCTATCGCGATAGACAGAAATCCACGATAGACACTGTCTATCGCGACAGACACCGTCTATCGTGACAGACAGCCCCCACGATAGATTGTGTCTATCGCGACAGACACCGTCTATCGCGATAGACAGACATTTTCGGCAAAAAATTAAAAGCTAAAATTTTGGCTATATTTGCACTCTCAAGTACTCATGTACTTACAAAGGCCTTAGAAATTGCATTAAAACCCTGAGAGGATCTGTTTGTCTAGTAACCCCCTAAACCCTGAACGGTCATAACTTTTTCATATGAAATCCATTTTCTGAGCTCTAGGGCTTGTCGGAAAGCTCGTGACATATACTACACGCTCTCAACTGTTTTTTATAAGAATATCGCGTTGATTTTCAGATAGGATATTTGGAAGTTGACACACAGAGGGGTAGGAACACCAAGGGAGCTCTAGAGGAAATTTCTAGCAATACAAAAGGGGGAAAACAAGGGTCATTAAAAAAGTGTCTGGAATAAATTGTCTGTCAATTGAAAGATCTACTTGGAGCTAATCTTGGGATTTATGCAGGCCTATTGAGAAACAATTGAGAGTATCCAAGCAAGGGTGTGGCGCACGCTTGAGAATCAACTTCTCGAGCACTAAAGAGCAAGGTTCGGCAAGAAAGGTCGGAATATTCTCAACTCCTCTTCGTCAATTCCTAGCTTAGGCTAAGAACGATTAGAAGTAGGAGTAAGTCAGGGCGACGATAGGCCACTATCAAGTTGAAGACTACCTAAAAACTCAAGTTCAAGCTAGAACTTAATCTCTGAACTGTCGATAACCTAAAGGAAAAGAACCTAACGTGGAACGATCAACCTAAAGTACGAAGAACATTCAAGTGTTCCTGACGACGTGATATCAGACAAGACCATAAACACAATAATTAACTAAAAAGAATCAAGTGACTGGTACCAATTGATCGGCAACGAGGTTGTACTCTGGAAAAAAATGGGCTAATCAGTTAGGCATATGAACCTTAGATCAGGACGACACCTAGCAAGAGAGAGACAAAGCATTAGGTCTTCAGAGGCTAGTGTCAATCATACTGCAAGGTCTTGGGCCCAGCAGTTGAGTCACCACTCTCATTACCCTAGCTCGGATACCAGTGAATCAGGGATGTCTCAAGGCATGGACAGACCTACGGGAAGTTCAGGAGTGCCTTATTTGTACAGGGTAGAAGGCCCTTACAAAACACAACTGGAATACCTTAGGACCAACCGATTAGGTGCGAGCATCTATGAGGACGGCCTAGGAAGATCAGTGGTCCAGATTAAAAACCCTGACCAATCCATAGGACTAGAGCACCCAGCTGTCAAGTTTGAAAACGGTGCATACCTGGACAAGGAAGGAACCATATACGTAGTCACCAGTCATCCAGATAGGACAGATGAATTTGGAAATGTAATCTCAGAAGCGGACTTAGGTGACTTGGAACAAGGAAACATAGGTGTAGAACCTAGAACCCCTCGAGGTAAATCAGTTCTCACTAGGATTATCACGCCTGGGTGGGTCCCCCAAGATAACAAGTGCATAGATTTGCTTCTCAATCGAGAAACGGACGAAGCCTTTTGGAGGTATAAACCGGATCACCCAACTGATATAGGAACAATCATGATCTATGAGTTTAAGGATCCAGATAGCCCAGGTAGAGTGACCTACTTAGACCACACTTCGGAGAGGATCTTTGTGGTGACAGACAATGATAGGCACGCTTACACTTGGAAGGGCGAATTCATTTTCCCCCAACCAAGATCAAATGTATCCTATGGTCACCCTGGAGCTGGAACATCCCAGGCTCATGGTATGCAAAGAGACAGAAGTAAAGATAGACCAGAAGTAAGTTTTGCCAATCCAGTGGGCAGAGAAAGAACGAGAACGGAGACGAATAGGGTAGAACCTGAGATGCTTAGAGCCCATAGGAACCAAAGAAATGTAGATGGATTCCCTCTGCCGAGGCCTAGAGAGCACACAAGAACTTTGAGACCCACCCAGCTAGTGAAGTCCATGAAGAATTACTTTGACGGCACAGGAGATCCCTATGATCATGTGGCGGAGTTCAAGCAAGTCTTGAGAGCTGAACAAGTGGAGGATCTATTCACGCAGTACAATGCCTTCGGTCTAACCCTGAGGAATACGGCACTTACATGGTTTCAGCCATTGGATGAGCGCCAGTTCAGGAGCATAGACCAACTCCTAGAAGCATTTATTATTGAGTTCTCCAAGAGTGGCATAAGACACAACACCTCCTCACTGATTCACAGCTTCAAGCAAACCCCTCAAGAGACTGTGAGACTTGCAGGAAGAAGATTTAGACAATATCTTGAAAGGTGCCCTATTTCGGAGCTACCCACATCTGCTAAACAAGTAGCCTTATTCCTTGACGGATTGCTGAGTCCAAAATTGAGATCCTACGTGTATCTGAAAGACCCTAGGACTATAGAAGAGTGTGTACGTATGTGCATTGACATTGAAGATAACCTAGGAGAAGAGCTAGAGCTGTCCAAAATTTACAAAGATTCAGATAGTGCATCTAGTCAATCTTCCACACAAGCCACATCAATTGAGGAACTTGCCGAAAAAGTAGCTCAGAAATTAGGTGTAACTAGCAAACAAATCCCAAGGTTTGCCCCTGTGAAAAGATGCTATACATGCGGTGGTGACCACATGGCGAATGTCTGCCCTATTATGGCTCAACCCCAAGTAAACCCTAGTAGCCAGTACTGCACCATAGAACGGAGATACACCAACCACACCGCACAAGATTGCCCATACAACAAGCAGGCGGTTAGGCAACCCTACCCTCAGCCCTACCAACAAGGCAGATACCAGAACCAGTACCCTCCACAACCATATGGCAGGCCACAACAAAATTTCCAACCTCAATATCAAAACCAACAAAGGCCTCAGCCTGTGCTAGCACAACAACCCCCAGCCCCAGCTAATGTGATCCCGGTAAAGTATACTGCTGTAGAAGAGAACCTGAATAGAGCTATAGTCCCTGTAACATCCTTGCTTTCTGAAAGTGACCCGAGTGACCATAGCTTTGATTCTACACATGTTGATAGCCCCCAGGCCTACTACATGCAGTCTCCTGAGCATGGTGAGTCTTATTATAGCGAAGAGACAAACGAACCTAGTTGGGAGTCAGATTACATGAACGTCATGTATGCAAACCCCAACCCTAGGCCTCAATCTAGGCAGGTAAGACCTCCATTCCCAAGAGGACCGTGCTACAGATGCCAAGGAGATCACCTCATTCGTGATTGTCCCTTGCCTCCACCTACACAACCCCAGTCAGTGACGATCCAAGGCTTCTGCCAAGATTGTGGAAAAGAGCATCTCTTACGAGATTGCCCAAAGAACCCCAGTAATATGCCAAAAGTCACGCCCATCAATGTTATTGAGTTAGTGGTAGATTCCAGCGGAAGTGTTACTTCCACTGCACCCGTACAGGTAGTCACGAGAGCTCAAGCAGTGAAGCAAAACCAAGGGGTAGGCAAGGAAAAGAGCCCAGACACTAGCGATACTGAGAGCCAAAATAAAAAGAGAACAAGAGCTTGGAGAGATAGCCGCGAACGCATGAAAAGGCAATGGGCAAAGAAGATGAGTGAACTTGAGGAAAGTCTACGAGAAACCAAGGCTAAAATCATAGAGATCACATCTCAACCGCACTCTCACACATTCCCACCGCTACCATCCCCATCACTCTCCATCCCTCCACCCTCTAAGACACCCCACGTAACCCACCCACCACCCCAAACAGGATCAGTATTAGCTGATCCCACTCCCGAAGACATAGACATGATGCTTAAGGCATATCAGGCCAGAATCCAAGAAGGACCAAATGTCACGGATCATGACAAGTGCTATCCTAGAGCTGACCTAGAGATAGAAAGAACCAAACTGTGCGCGAAAATGGTCGCACTGGCTCAGACTATGTTTGAAGCCAGTCACCTTTTCAATTACTCGGGCTCAGCCAAAACGCAATTACACTTGGATGGATTCCTAGAGAAATTAGAGAGAATAATTGCAAGATCTGCCAAGGATGAAAAAAATCAAGAGAGAGAGAAATCAAGCAAAAACATGAACCATTACCCATCGGAAGTTTATGCGGCCAATTCCACTAAACCAGACAACTTTCCCTCCTTAGAAGGAATAGAGAGGCTAATTGCACAGTCAGAAAAGGAACCTACCCCTCAAAGAAAGGAAAGGGCAAGAGAACGGATAAGCCAGCCTCTTCAGGAAGCCCAGGTGCCTCCTCAAGAAGCTTATCTTCCCCCCCAAAAGGCAGGTGAGCCTCCCTCGGAAGCTCACGTACCTCCACAGTCTGCCTACATTCCCTCTCAGGGAGCGTATGAGCCTGTCCGGAAAAGTAATAGAATGAGTAACCCTCCCCAGGGAGCTTGCGATCCAGCCATCCGTGAGAACGAGGAGAGAGCCAACGATAGAATAAGCCCTCCTTCCCAGGTTGCTTATGCGCCTAATTCTACGGAGCCAGACACTTCTTCATCTATGAATCGGTTTGCACCAGACTTCCTACGAGAGATTCAAGAAGACAAATGGGATAACGAAAGTGAAGTCGCCCCTCCCTTTGAACTTGTGGATGATGCACACGACCAATTCCCACAAGACATCCCATCCATTTACGGGGAACATGAGAGTACTCAGTCTCATGAGAGATTGGACTTCGAGTCTAATTCCATACAGGAGCTACCCCACTTCACAGGTCCATGGGAAGCAAAGTCCACATGTATGAGAGCACCCACAGTCATGGTAAGGAACGACGACTCAGTCATACCTAGGAACACAGAGGTAGTGAAGAACACTAACGTGCAGTGTAATCTCAAGTTAGAAGAGCTACTCAAGGTTAGACCTGAATTATGGAAACATGTAGCCAAACAAGTTCCAGAGATAGCAAAACCTCGTTCCCAGGTAGGATCCCATAGGACAGTGCCAGAAATTCCCTTGGATAAGATAGGGGATATGTGTGAAGGTGAAGAAGGGAACACCTATCTGCCCATCACCTACCAGGAGTACACCACCAAGGCAATTTTGGACTCAGGTGCAGGAGTTGCAATTGCCACAACCTCCTTATGGAAGCGTTGGGGCAAGCCGGCACTCAGGCCGACGAGAATGAAATTGCAGATGGCCGATGGTCACATAGAGAGACCCCTAGGATTGCTAGAAGGGATAACTCTCACCACTTGTGGTGTCGAGTTTGAACATAGTTTTGCTATATGTGACTTCAGCAAAAATCATGCCTATGAGATGATTTTGGGAAGACCATTTATGCGACAATTGCAAGTAGTACAGGATTGGGGAACCAACTCCTTGTATTTGCAACACTTGGGTGTTACGACCAAAGTCAATCTCAAGGATTATTCTCATAGAGATGTCCCTCCTATCCAGTGGAATCCCATCCATAGAGCCAAAGATGATACAGAATCGGTGCATTCCATAGGGTCTGGATCCTCATGGATGCATGAAGACACTCACTTATGGATGTGCAAGGTAGCAGTAGAAGAAGAGAAGAGAGAGAAAGCCAGAGAGGTAGGTGCGAAAGAAACCCATAGATCAATCCAAGACCCAGCCTATGCACCTGTAGTTTTTCCAGACGAAGAATTTGAACCTCATGGCTGGGCGGAAATTTTAGCAACAATGGACGTAGCCATCAATGAAGAACAATGGACACCTCACTGTGATGAGGATGGCTATGATATTTCAGTCTTCTCCATAGAGCCAATCATGTGAGAGGCAGTTTTAGAAGAATGCGAACCTAGCCCTGATGCAATTGAGGATGCAAGTGACTCCGATCTAGAGTCAATCATTATGGATCCACCATTTGCATCAGATGAAGAATACTTCCATGAAATAGAATTTCAACCCCAGAGGCATGGAGAGGTTACAAATGATGTAAGATTAGCAACGCATATGACCCCTAAGGAAGAAGGAAAGAAACGAAAGAAGAGAGAAGCCTTACTAGAAGAGGAAGAATCTTTGTTTGAGGTCCCAGAAAATTTTAAGAAGTATGAGATAGATGACAGGAGAGTCATGATAAGAATGCCTAAACGAGAGGCACAATCAGGAGAGGCCTATGATAACAAAGAAACCACCAAGAAAATAGTAGTGGCCATAGAAGAAGGAGAGGAGAGATGCACGTATATAGGCCATGACCTGACAGAAGAAGAAGAGCACGAATTGATTGCCTTGCTAAGAGAATACAGAGATGTATTCGCTTGGAGTTACAAGGACTTGAAAGGGGTTGACCCGGACATATGCTCGCACACCATCCCCATGACCTCAGATGCCAAACCCTCTAAGCAAAAGCCTTATACATATAATGATAATTACGCTGCTAAGATCAAGGAAGAGATAGATAGACTGGTTGAAGCTGGATTTATCTATGAAATTGAGCACACTGAATGGGTATCCCCCATCGTAGTGGTGCCCAAGAAGAATGGCAAACTGCGCGTGTGCATTAACTTGAAAAAGGTTAATGCAGCCACAATTTGAGATAACTATCCGCTTCCCATCACAGAACATCTCTTAGAAAGGGTGGCAGGCAAGGAAGTGTACAGCTTCCTTGATGGATTTTCAGGCTACAATCAAGTAGCCATAGCTCCAGAGGATCAGCATAAGACAGCCTTTGCCACAGAGTGGGGCATTTTCGCTTTTAGAGTAATGCCATTTGGGCTTACCAATGCACCAGCCACCTTCCAGAGGCTGATGTGCCATGTGTTTAAGGAGTTCCTGAGGAAGAGTTTAGAAGTCTATGTTGATGATCTCTGTGCTCATTCTAATGTTAGACAAACCCATATTCCTGAACTCAAACAAATCTTTGACAAATGTAGAGAGTACCAAGTCTGCCTGAACCCAGAAAAGTGTGTTTTTATGGTCAGGCAAGGTAAAATTCTAGGACACATAGTGTCAAAGAATGGCATATCTACTGACGAAGAGAAAGTGAGAGCCATAGCAGAGCTACCTAGGCCAAAGAATGTCAAGGAAGTACAAGCTTTCATGGGGCATTGTGGTTATTATCGACGATTTATACACATGTATGCTGTCATTGCAAAGCCCATGTACGGACTTCTGACAAACTTTGAGTGGACGGATGAATGTGAGAATTCCTTCCAAGAGCTTAAACGAAGATTATGTTCAGCACCAATCTTGACCACACCAGATTGGAATAAGCCATTCCATGTTCATGTTGATGCATCCAATTATGCTATTGGATGTGTGCTTACACAACCTACTGGTGAAGGTAATATGGATCTTCCAATTGCCTATGCCAGTAGACAATTGAATGCGGCTGAACGGAACTACACCACCACGGAGCGAGAAGGATTAGGCATGGTATATGCAGTTAAGAAATTTAGACACTATTTGCTTGCAAATAAGTTTAAATTTTTTACTGATCATCAGGCTTTGTTATATCTTGTAAACAAGCCATGCAATACAGGAAGATTAGTAAGATGGTTTCTCTTGCTAATGGAATATGATTTTGAGGTTGTGGTAAGAAAAGGTAGGACTCACTTGAGAGCAGATCATCTCTCTAGGCTCACATCGGGAGAAGCCCCACAAGGAGTGCCAGATGACCTACCTGATGCTTACTTGTTTAATTTGGAAGTTGTACCGCAGTGGGCCAAGCCATTGGTACCAGTATTGACATACGGGCCTAATCATCCCGTGATAAACACACGGAATAGGGAGGTGGTAAAAGCCCAAAAGTACCACATCATGGCAGGAAGTATGTACAAGCACACAGATCAAGGGATCTTGGCTTGTTGCGTAGAAGAGGATGAGTATGCTAAATGGTTGCAATTAGCACATGTAGGTGCACTAGAGCGACACCATTCAAAGCAACGAACTTTACAGACTCTAAAGAGACTCGGAGTACATTGGCCAACTATGGAAGCGGATGTCCAAAAGTTGTGCAAGGAATGCCCAATCTGTTGTACTAAACCACCTGTGGAACATGCCACTCTTTATCAAGTATCCATTGTGCCAGATTGGAGCGAACCACTAGTATCATTCCTGAGGACAAACACATTCCCTCCAGACATGACTCTGGCGAGGGAAAGGAGTTTAGAACAAGAAGCCTTGGATTACTCACTCATTGGTGATAATCTATACAAACGCGGTAAGGATGGTTACCTGAGACTGTGTGTCCATGAGAGTGAATATCTTAAGATCTTGGAAACTGCTCACCAAGGTGTAGCAGGAGGACACTTTGGACCGGATCGGGTGATCAAGGCAGTACTATTTGCGGGATTCTGGTGGCCTACCCTTCACATGGACGCACATACCTATGTGAAACGGTGTGATATCTGTCAAAGGACTCATTATCCTATACGCAAAGATGAGATGCCACTGAAACCTATGATGGGAGGACGTGCATTCTCTAAGTGGGGAATAGACTTCGTAGGTCCTATTAATCCCCCAGCTAAGGGTTCTCATGCGGAATACATCATTGTGGCAACAGATTATCTCACCAAGTGGGTAGAGGTAAAAGCTACAACCAAGAACGATGCTCAAACAACTGCCAAATTCTTGTTTGAGAATGTATTCACGAGATATGGGCTACCCATAGAGCTTGTAAGTGATAGAGGCACTCATTTCTTGAACGAAGTGATTGAAAATCTACTCCAAGAATTCTTGGTAATACACAAGAAGTCTGCCCCTTATCACCCTCAAGCTAATGGACAAGCTGAGAGCACTAATAAGATTTTATGCAATGTACTGACGAAATTAGTGAACACTAAACGCTCTGATTGGGACAAACAGCTACACCATGCTGTTTGGGCATACTGAGTTGCCTACAAAACGGTACTCCAAGCCACCCCCTTTCAGATGGTATTCGGTCAAAACGCTGTGTTACCTTTGGACTTCTTGATCCCTACATTGAAAGTAGCACAAGAGCACGAATGGACAGGTCATGAGCTCTCCTCTAGGATCTTTGACCTTGAACGATTAGGGGAAACAAGACTGAGAGCCGCTGCAGGAATATATGCAGCCAAGAAGAGACAGAAGGCATATTTCGATGCCCATGTGAAGGATAAGGGCTTGAAAGCAGGAGATTTAGTTTTAGTTTATACACTAAAACAACACGCCAGGAAGCTAGAAAGGAGAGGCTACGGACCTATGATCATCAATAGGATCTCCACGAGCGGAGCAGTACAACTAGCCACGTTAGAGGGTGACGTTCTCCCAAACTATATTAGCGGTTGCAGAGTCAAGTTGTATCAGGAACCCCTCACGGAGGAAATGCTCAGCCGACTCAACACTGCTAAGAAACGCAAAGAGGAAGAAAAGCGCATTCGAGAAGAGGCTCAAGCAGAGGCTTTAGAACGCATCAGAAGGATGAAGTTGCGCAGACAAGGCCGAGATATGACTACAACAGTTGACCATGCAGATCAAGGATATCCCATGGCCATGTGTGAAGTTGCAGGAACAAGCCCGAGTAAAATAATTGATAGACGTCCTTTCATAACCATAGATATAGGACAAGGACAGAGTGCAAGGACCGTAAGAGCCTTGATTGACTCAGGTGCCGCCACTAGCGCTGTTAAATTGTCTTACTGTCAAGAGTTGCAGTTAACTGTCAATCCTGTGGAAGCATATCTCATAGGATTGGGAGGCGTGGAAACCCCTTGCATGGGCGAGGTGGAACTTCCCCTCTACATTCACGATGAGGCAATGACCGTTAAAGTACTAGTGTGTCAAGATGAGGATCTCACTGAACCTCTCGTCTTGGGTCAGGATTGGATCTATGACCGAGCAGTCAATCTAAACCTAAGAAGTGGACTTCTCCAGGTTTGGGTCAGTCATAGTCGAGTTACAGTAGAATTAGACAATGGAGCACTCAAGGAACTAGGAAAGGCACAGACTCCTGGTCCTTCCAGGGGTACACATGAAGATGACCATGCTGTTCTTGTTCAAAACCCTGTGTTGCAGAGGAATGACATTTGCAAAAAAGGAGTCAGGGATGCAACGGATCTCCCTTCTTTTCCAAAGGCCCGAAGGAGGCAGCAACCAAAGGCGGATCACAAGCAGAAGAAGCAGAGTACTACCTATGTCCGAGATCAAAAATACCTGCGCAGCAGAATGTCCCAGAAAATAATCCAGGTGTGGGTGCGGAAAGGCGAACGACCGGGTGCACCACCGTCAACTACGCGGGCAAAGCCTCTTATTAGTAACCAACAACACGACGCTAATAAGAAGTCTTTCAGAAATTCTTCTGCTAAAGTAAAATCTATTTGGGTGCCCAAGAAGTCGATGAAGGCAAGCCCACAATCTAGACAAATTTGGGTGCCTAAGCCTTGCTTGAGGGCACAAGTAGTTACGCCAAGGCCACAACCTATGCAGCATAACCCTTCTACGAGTACAACCAGAATTCCCTCGTGCTCAACACTTAGGAACACACCAAGACCCATGAGCATGCATAAAATCACTTATAAGTGGGTCCCTAAAAGGCCCCATTCCCAAACGGCGACACCGACACAGCTCTCTAGAGTCCCTACGAAACCGAAAGCAAAGCCCATCCACTGCATTTGGCAGTCTAAGACCTGTAATAAACCCCCCGACCCCGATTTGTAAATTCACCCCACTTACTAACGGCATTAGTCTCCTAGGAATACACAAACGTTAACTACACTCACTGTCTTCGTGCACTTACTAACCACTAACTCATCACCTGCCTCATGTTAATGTTGTAACGGGGACAGCAACGGATTTATTCTGTCCATTACGATGTTAACACATGCTTCTATATTCTCACAGAATCAGAAGACAAGCAGTAAAATGGCAGAAGCGACAGGTTCGGGCTCACAAGTGGGAATACTTACTGCGGGAATTGATGTGGATAGTATACCCGTGGATGTGCCCCCGACGGAACGACCAGTGGAGATGCTACACCTTCAGCAACTCCCGGTGCCAGATCCACCTACAGGCATCACGGAAAGAGTTCATGCCAATTCTCATTGGTTCAATGGCATGCCCGGTCCATTAGGTGAGGCCAAGTATATCTGGGAGTCTAAATGCGAGTATGACAGATCATGGGTGCGATTCCAATTTTTCTCCAAGGAGTTCGAGACTTTACAGAACACCGAAGATCTACAGACCATATGGCAACGAGCAGGATTGGCGGAATATTTTGAAGCCCCACTACCTAAACCCGATCTCCTCCGATGTTACTATTTGGTCTCCACATTACAAGCTAATGAAGATAAGGACCAACCCGGATCATTTGTTCTCCCCTCATTGCTGGGCAACAACGAGTTGAAGAGGTTTGAACTTACTGTGGAGCTGGTAAGCGACGCTTTAAATATGCATGGCATGCATGTGCCCTCAGAAAAGGATGCTCTAGTTCCCACCAACATGAAGGACAGGAAACTAGTGAAGCTGAAAGACATGGCAGCACTCACCCCAAATGTGTCCATCCCTCTCCGAATGTGCATGCAACATTTCGCCTTCCCCGGTCAAGACCGATTCACGCAACCACACAAGAAGATCTGGTTTGCTCTCTACTTGGCGGAAGCAGGTGCGTTACCTATTAAGCTACCAGTGTGGATTATAGATCAGTTGTATGAAGCGAACAAACGGGCTTCTAGGAAATTAGTGGTGAACGGATGCTGTGCACTCACACGCATCATTTACCGATGCTTGGCATATGATGTCCCCATTGAGCGTGCCTTAACTTGGGCACAATTACAAATGTTTAAAAGGCTCAAGACATCCACACATCAGTCCAAGCGCATGAGGGGCGCGATTCCGTGTGTCCAGACAAGGGAAGTCCTGACTACTCCTGAGGCATCACCATTAAGAGAGGGCACTGTACCTCCTTTTACCATTAGGATACCCAGGTCGGAATCTGACACTACGACACAACCCACCCCATCGGCTCCTCCGGTTACACCTGAATTCGAATTTGCTGCCACTGGAGAGGCTGAAGGACTGGACCCCCAGGATTTCGAAGCATTCCTACAAAGCACACAATTCTCTGATGTGGAGTTTTATTCAGAGGCAGAGGAGCAGGGCACATCCTCACGAAGAAGAAGAAAGTCTACAGATGGTAGACATGTCCATTGGAGTGACGCTCAGCAAAGCCAACAACACGGACACCCGGAAGAAGAAGAAGCATATGAAGAAGAGACCACTGAAGCCCCAGCATATACAGCAGAACTCCGAAGGCTGTATCAGATTATGGAAAGAGTGCGATCGCAGCAGTTACTCACTGAACAGAGCAGCAGAGTACTTATGACTCAGTTGTTGGAAGAAGCGGGAATTGACTCAGAGTACAGGGAAGGTCTCTTATTGATGGCAGAAACATATGGAGTTGTAGAAGCTGTGCGCACTGCCATTCAGAGGCCTTCAGTTCAATATGACCCACGAAGGTTCCAGACACGACCTCGCTCAGGTAAAAATATCCAAATTCCTGTTACAGTTGCAGAAGAGCCAGCTACTACACCAACCTCCCAAACAGCTAGTCAACAGCACCCCGCCACCCATGAGGAGTCCACCGAACCACTACCACCTACTCCCCCACCATCACCTCCTAGAACAGAGACAGTGGAAATCCCATCGACCACTCAACCCGCTGACCCAACCTTCATCTTTCGTACTCCCATCTCTAGTGCCACCCTATTCTCTACCACTGATAACCCGATCTTTGACGCAAACCCCATCACTACACAACCCACTGAAACCCTTCCCGAGCCTGCCCTAGGACAACCATCCCCAATGCCTTCAGCCACGGGCCACCCTGACCCCAGATCCACATTCATGGGCTTCCCTACTACCACGCAACCCTTTCCACCCTTCTCAAATTTACGACCCCAACCCCCGATATCCCTTTCTCCATTTCTACAATCCCTCCAGGACATTTTTGCTAGAGCCTTTCATCCAGGCTCTCAACCATTCCCTGCCTCTTCAGCTCCCCACCCCACGTCACATCTATTCACCACTTCCACACACACACCACCTACCATACCAATGTATATGGCAGGCCCCACACTAACACCCACTCCTGAAGGTATGGACATTTCACCACCCACGGCACCTCCACCCACGGTTTCACCTCCTCCCATTCCCCCTCCACCAATTTCACCCACACACACAACTTTCGTAGACACATCATTCACTGTCTCCCTTCCCCAATTCCCTTCCCATGCATCTTCCACGGTAAACACCCCACACTCATCTATAGGAAATGCATTGGACACCATGTTGGCTTGTATATCAAATTTAAGAACAGATTACATTCAGCTCCAGCAACAAAACGAACGCCTGCAAGCGCACTCAGCGACACTACAGCACCGCCTTGCGGTACTAGAAGAGGAGAACACTCGCCTCCACACACAGTTCCACACCCTCCAAGAAGCCCACAATATATTGGAGGTACAGCTACAGAACGTAGATCAGGAAGCAGTGCAGGTGGTAGAAGGTCACCTACGGACACAGCTGGAACGCAACTCAAAACTTCAGCGAAATATGGCGCTACTTAAACGCCATCTTGCGGCTGCTCAGGAAGAGAACAGACGTCTGCAAATACAAAACCAAGAGAACCTGGAGGCAGCTATTGAGAGCACACCGGGGGCACCCATCAGCCCATCCAAGTTTCAAGCAGTGACCCCCGATAATATCAAGATTATATTGGAAGATTATGCCACGCTGCTCGAAGCACATGATAAGCTATCGGAGGAGCTAGGACAACTGAAGTAGGAACACCAACAAGGACCAATAGCTGCCCCTCCAACCACCCCCTCTGCGGCTTCGCTTCTCAACGCAGAGGCCATAAAAGATCTCCAGGAATAGGTAACTGAATTGCAAACACGCCTACTACAATATGAGAGGCCATCTTCCCCTCCGGAGGCTCCCACGGACGAAGAAGTTGTGCAAATTCCTGTGGAACAAACGTTTGATGAAGAATATGATCCGCAACCATTCCCAGGAGGCCAACAAACAGAAGAAGCGCAGGACACGTTCGAGGCACCACGGCCGCCATGGTTACGACAAGTGGAGGAAATCGGGAGTTCGCACGAGGAGCGCACCGTAGTGCAAAATCAAGCCATGAGGGTCATAGAGGAGACTGTGTTACAATCAGCTTACTTTCAGAACCTGTCATCACGACGCCTGATTCTCTCATCGGAACTCCAGTACAGGCCATATTATATTCTCTTGGCTGATTATAATGCAGAAATACAAAGAGTCACGGGTCAGATTCCTACTTTTGCGACCCAATTTCAACCCGAAGACCTTCCTCCAGAGGTGCGAAAAGGCAAGATTCGTCAACCCACATGGCGGCAGAAACTTTTAGAGACCTATCCAGAAATGCTACGCACATGGAACAACGCGCCATTGCACCTCCTGTACAACCCATGCTACGGTCCAGTCCCCCGCCGCAGGTCGTGGAAGGCATTTAATATCAAGGTACAGAACAATGCGCAATGCAAGGAATGGCTGAACTACCCGTACATCGCGCCACCACAAGGACCACCATCGGTAGCATATATGATGGGGACCATTCGCCACTGGATGCCGCGCTTGAAGCCCATGCAAGATGTAGCAGCGCAAATGATGCTTAAAATCTTAGATATGATGCAAGTAGTGCTGAAGACCTTTAGAAATGCAGCCGCACCACAGGTACGTCTTCCGGGGTTTAGCAATGGAAATTACGACTTGGTGTATGACATGAGCACCACCCCCAGTATCCGTGTGGCTTACGCTTGGCATGCACGCATCAAATACCTCCCCGCCTGCTACAAACAGACCTTCGAAGAAATGTTCAGATCAGGTTTCTGGGAGTATCACTCGGAGATTTTCGCACCAAAACCGACACATCTGCTTCAACTGTTTGCTTGTGAACAAGCAATGTATTCAGAGTACTACACCACACCGCAACCAGAGACCCCCGGTGCAATAAATTGGGAGGCATTGGAAGCCGATCTAGCAAGAGGCTTAAGGATAGGAGAACATGAACTGGCCACCAATGTCATCCAATATTACATCGACCACCCGCGAGAACAAAGGTCTGTCAGGGGCGACAGACGCTAGGAAGGGGGGAGTGTTGGCATACAAAGCAACAAAGGAGTCATGCACAATACGGCGACAAGGCCAGATCATTTTTCCCATAGATTATGTACAACTCAAGTGATTTTAATCACTACACAAACATTGTAAATCCCGTTTTTGGTAGATTAGACTCCATTTTGTGCAAGCCGAGGAGTCCTCGAGCTTGAGGAGTATTAGAAGTACCCTCGTACCAATTTTCATAATTTTTAGACTTCGTTTGAGCCCTCAAATAAGCCCTCGAACCTAATTTTTAACTAGGCCGGACACTAGGTCTGGACAGGGACAAAGCTAGTCAAAAACTATAAAAAGAGCTAGAGAGCTCATTTTTGAGGTTAGATTGTAATTGAAACGAACTTGTAAGAGCATATTGAAAGTAATCTAAAAGCTCCATTGATTCTCACTCTTTGTCTTGCCTTGTGTGCGCGTGTGTGTGTATGTGTGTGCATGCTTGTGTGCTTCTCACTCACGCACTTGTGCCGCCACTTGCTCGAGGTCTTCATACCATCCTCACGTCTTCCCGGATTGACATTAAAGGAGGTGCTACTCATCATTGAGCTACAGTGAGACCGCAATCCCTTTCCATAACCGATGTGTAACCCGTGTAGCCAAGTGTCGTGAAGTGATTGATGCAATGATCTTTTTGCACAACTAATGCAGGTCTCTAGACACCTACATGGTTCAGATTAGGCCTACAATTCTTGATGACCTTTTATTATGCATGATGTGGGGTTTGGGTGTATGAATTTATACAAGGTTTGGTTGAGGGTGAATTATTACAAGGGTGGAGTTTAAACGGGGTGGGAAAATTGTTAGATAATGGGGTACAAGAAGACGTCTGGATACATTTTGGTATCCATTTCCTAAGAGTCTTGGAGTGGGTGGTATGTTTCTGCTGAGGGACAAAAAGCGGTATCCGGTTTGGTGGTATTGAAGGATGAAAAGATTTCGAAGGGGTATATATTACATGGCTAGAGGGTTGGGCTATAATACAGTGTTTGGGTACCCAAATTTGCATGGGTGTGGGTCTATGGATAAGATACTTCTTGGCGATCCAAATCTGCCGAGTATTTGTACTTGGGTAAGAAGATCGAGGGGACTTTGGATGCTGACTCTGCTTTTGTTGAAACTTTGTCCTATTCTCGTCTCCAGTGTTGCCAATAGCCTGTGGTTGCTGTCCTTTTGGCACCCATATTTGTTTTGTGCCACTTGCTCTGTGATGTTGATACTTCTGCTTTCTTTGCCTTGCCTGGTGGTGTCGTCGGTCTGGGTTCCTCTGTTGGGGTTGACTCCTTCGTGGTTGGGTTTGAGAGGTCCTTTGGACGCTCTGCTTTGGAAAAGAAGGGAGATCCAACACTTGCGTGACTTGCCCATTAGGGAGTGATTTGTTATTTATCTTTAATCTAGGCCAGTCCGCAACAAGTTTGGAAGGATGAGCACCGCAGGGTGTTGTGCTCATTTGGCCGTTGATGCAACCCACCTGACCGCTGATTGTGTCTATCTGCCCTAGCGGTTGGGTAGCTGCCCCTTCTAGTTTGCAGGAAGCCCCAAGGAAGATCTCCTGTCGTCCTTCTGATTGACAATTGTCCCTAGCCAAGCCCGAGTGGGTTGGTGTAGACGTAACGTGACTGGTCTGACCCAAGATCTTCCGGTCTTCTGTCGCATGCGTTTCATAGGGTCTAGGGTTACAAACCTCAAGCGAAATGCAATTAGGGAAATCAAGCGGTATCACTCGCTTCTGCTCTAAGGTTCCAATCTGTAAGGAGCCTTGTCTAAGATTTAGGTCCACTGAGTGATCCTAAAGCCAATCTTGGCCAAGGATTAGGGGTTCTATCAGGTCGTCATCATGGCACACTAGTAGCTTCGCTGTCATGGTCACATCCTTAATGAGGATAGGAAGGTCCACCTCACCCATGCAAGGGGTTTCCATGCCTCCTAGCCCTATGAGGTATGCCTCAATTGGCCGCATTTCTATTCCTGAATCCTTATAGTGGGACCATCTAATCGCACTAGTCGCAGCACCTGAGTCAATTAAAGCCCTGAGCTCTAGGCAAGGGTTGCCGTGCTCTAGCCTAACTGTAATGAATGGTCTCCTGTCCACTATACTAGGATGAGTGTTTGACTTTACTTGACACATGGCCATGGGGTATCTGGGTGTAGTTTCCAGATGGTTATAATGTTCTCTCCCTAGTCCTTGTCTTCTTAACTTCATGCGTTTAATGCGTTCTATTGCTTCTGCCTGAGCTTCCACTCGTATTCTATTTTCTTCCTCCTTACGCTTCTTTGCCAACGTGAGTCGTCTAAGCATATCCTCAGTAAGAGGTTCCTGATATAGCTTGACTCTACAGCCACTAATGTAATTAGGCATTATATCTCCTTCTAAAGTGGCTAACTGTACTGCTCCACTTGTTGAGAGTCTGTTAATGATCATAGGTCCATAACCTCGCTTTTCTAACTTACGTGTGTGTTGTTTCAACGTATATACTAGAACTAAATCTCCTTCTTTTAAGCCCTTATCTTTCACATGTGCATCAAAATATGCTTTCTGTCGCTTCTTCGCTGCATATATTCCGGCTGCTGCCTTTAGCCTGGTTTCTCCTAATCGTTCCAAGTCCATTATTCTAGCTGATAATTCATGGCCGGTCCACTGATGTTCTTGTGCAACCTTAAGGGTCGGTATCAAGAAGTCCAAAGGAAGCACAGCATTCTGACCAAAAACCATCTGAAAGGGAGTTGCATTGAGTACGGTCTTGTAGGCCACTCGATATGCCCAAACAGTGTGGTGTAGCTGTTTGTCCCAATCTGAACGTTTGTTGTTCACGAGTTTCGTTAGTACGTTACAAAGGATCTTATTAGTGCTTTCAGCCTGACCATTGGCCTGAGGATGATATGGTGCGGATTTCTTGTGAATCACCATAAAATCCTGTAACAAATATTCAATGACTTGGTTTAGAAAGTGAGTGCCTCGATCGCTCACTAACTCTATAGGCAATCCATATCTTGTAAAGACATTCTCAAATAAGAATTTTGCAGTTGTGTGTGCATCATTCTTTTTCGTGGCTTTTGCCTCTACCCATTTTGTAAGATAGTCTGTGGCAACAATAATGTATTCCGCATGTGTGCCTTTTGCAGGGGGGTTAATGGGTCCTACAAAGTCTATACCCCACTTAGAAAATGCACGTCCGCCCATCATGGGTTTCAATGGCATTTCATCTCTGCGAGTAGGAAACTGAGTTCTTTGGCACACATCACATCTCTTTACATAGGTATGAGCATCCATGTGAAGAGTGGGCCACCATAATCCTGCAAAGAGGATGGCTTTGATTATCCTATCGGGTCCAAAATGGCCTCCTGCAACACCTTGGTGTGCAGTCTCTAGTATGCTCAGATAATCGCTCTCATGAACACATTGTCGTAGATATCCATCTCGTCCTCTTTTGTATAGATTATCGCCAATAAGTGAATAGTCTTGAGCTTCCTGCTCTAGACTGCGTTGTCATGCTAAAGTCATTCCTTGAGGGAATGTCTTCGTCCTCAAGTATGTCACTAATTGTTCACTCCAGTCTGGTGTGAGAGACACGTGATATATTGTAGCATGCTCTACTGGCGGTCTTTCACAACAAACATGGCATTCCTTACACAACCTGTAGACATCTGCTTCCATCGAAGGCCAATATACTCCTAGTCTATGCAGAGTCTGTAATGTTCGATGTTTTGAATGATGTTGCTTTAATGCACCTATGTGTGCTAATTGCAACCAATTCGCATGTTCTGATTCATCTACACAACAAGCAAGAATCTTTTGATTATCCTGTTTATATATGCTTCCTGCCATTATTTGGTATCTCTGAGACTTGGTAATCTCTCCCTCTTTGATCTTTATCCTAGGATTCTTGGGTCCATATGTGAGAATAGGGACTATTGGTTTAGCCCATTCTGGTGCTATCTCAAGGTTAAACAAGTATGCATTTGGTAGATCATCCACTACTCCTTGAGGAGCTTCTCCTGAGGTTAATCTTGAAAGGTGGTCAGCTCTAAGGTGTGTCTGTCCTTTCCTGACTACGACTTCAAAATCATACTCCATGAGTAATAGAAACCAACGTATCAATCGTCCGGTGTTACATGGTTTGTTGACTAAGTACAATAGGGCTTGATGATCTGTAAAGAACTTGAACTTGTTGGCCAACAAGTAGTGCCTAAACTTCTTTACTGCGTAGATCATCCCTAATCCTTCTCGTTCCGTCGTGGTGTAATTTCTTTCTACTGCGTTCAATTGTCTGCTCGCGTAAGCTATGGGGAGATCTATGTTACCTTCATTCGTGGGTTGTGCTAACACACATCCTATGGCGTAATTGGATGCATCCACATGTACATGGAATGGCTTACTCCAATTTGGGGTAGTCAATATAGGTGCTGAGCACAAGCGTCGTTTAAGTTCTTTGAATGAATTTTCACATTCATTTGTCCATTCGAAATTGGTTAAAAGAGAGTACAAAGGCTTGGCTATGATTGCATACATGTGTATGAATCTCCTATAATAACCGCAATGGCCCATAAATGCCTGTACCTCTTTCACATTAGTTGGTCTAGGTAAATCTGCAATTACCTTCACCTTTTCTTCATCCGTAGAGATTCCTTTTTTTGATACAATGTGTCCTAGAATTTTGCCTTGTCTGACCATGAAAACGCATTTTTCTGGGTTCAAACAAACCTGATATTCTCGACATTTGTCAAATATTTGTCTTAACTCTGGGATATGTGTCTGTCTTACATTTGAATGAGCACATAAGTCATCGACATAAACTTCCAAACTCTTGCGTAAGAATTCCTTAAAAACATGACACATGAGTCGCTGGAAAGTGGCGGGTGCATTTGTTAAGCCAAAAGGAATTACACGAAATGCAAATATGCCCCATTCAGTGGCAAATGCCGTCTTGTGTTGGTCCTCTGGAGCAATGGCTACTTGGTTATAGCCTCAGAATCCATCAAAAAAGCTGTAAACTTCCTTGCCCGCAACTCTTTCCAATAGATGTTCCGTGATAGGAAGAGGATAACTATCTCTAATCGTTGCGGCATTAACTTTTTTAAGGTTAATACACACACGCAATTTTCCATTCTTCTTGGGCACAACCACAATGGGGGATACCCATTCGGTATGCTCAATTTCGTAAATGAATCCTGCTTCTATCAAACGATCTATCTCCTCTTTAATCTTCGCAGCGTAGTTATCATTGTACGTGTAAGGTTTCTGTTTTGTCGGTTTTGCATCTGGAGTCATAGGGATTCTATGAGAACATATATCTGGATCTACTCCTTTCAAATCTTTGTAACTCCAAGCGAACACATCTCTATATTCGCGCAATAGGGCAACTAGCTCTTATTCTTCTTCCTTCGTCAAATCATGCCCTATGTATGTACATTTTTCTTCTTCTCCTTTGATAGCAACTATTATTTTCTTGGTTTTCTCTTGGTTATCATATACTTGTCCGTCATTCGCTTTTCTATTAGGCATTCGTACCATGATTCTTCTATCTTCGATTTCATATTTCTTGAAGTTCTCGGGTACTTCAAACAAAGACTCTTCTTTTTCTGACATGGTTTCTTTCTTCTTTCTTTTCTTGCCTTCACTCTTGTTAGTCACTTCCGTGGCTAACCTCACCTCATTCGTAATTTCCTCGTGTCTCTGAGTGTGAGTCTCTACCTCGAAAAAATATTCTTCCTCTGATGCAAAGGGAGAGTCCATGATAATTGATTCTAAATCAAAATCGCTTGCATCCTCAAATGCATCAGTGTTAGGTTCACATTCTTCTAGAATTGCATCGCACATTAATGGCTCTATCGTGAAAACTGATATGTCATAGCCATCCTCGTCACAGTGGGGTGTCCATTGTTCTTCATTGATGGCTACGTCCATGGTTGCTAGGATTTCTGCCCAACCATGGGGTTCAAACTCTTCGTCAGGGAATACTACAGGTGCGTAGGCTAGATCTTGAAGGGATCGTGGATGTTGTTCTGCACCTAAGGTCCTTGCTTCTAATCTTTCTTCCTCTTGTTTGGCTACTTTACACATCCATAAATGGGTATCCTCATGCAACCAAGAAGGATCTGATTCTAATGAGTGCACGGATTCCGTCTCTACTGGTGTCTTATGGATGGTATTCCATTGTATTGGGGGTACATCTCTGTGTGAATAGTCTTTAAGATTGACTTTGGTAGTCACTCCTAAATGTTGCAAGTACAACGAATTAGTTCCCCAATCTTGTACAATTTGCAACTGACGCATGAATGGTCGTCCCAATATCATCTCATAAGCATGGTTTTTTGCAAAGTCACAAATGGCAAAGGTATGCTCAAATTCTACACCACAAGTGGTGAGTGATATGCCTTCTAGTAAGCCTAATGGTTTTTCTATGTGTCCATCAGCCATTTGTAGCTTCATCCTGGTGGGTCTTAATGCTGGCTTACCCCAACGTTTCCATAAAGCGGTGGTAGCTATGGCTACTCCGGCTCCTGAATCTAAGATGGCTTTCGTGGTGTAACCCTGATGGGTTATCGGAAGATAAGTGTTACCTTCCTCTCCTTCGCTTACGTCTCCAATCTTTTCTACGGGTATTTCTCGTACCTTATTTCGTGATCCTATTTGTGAGGGAGTAGTAGCAAGCTCGGGGAATTGATTTGCTACATGTTTCCACAATTCTGGTTTTACCTTTAGCAACTCCTCTAGAGTGAGATTACATTGTACTTTAGTGTTCTTGATCACTTCCGTGTTTCTAGGGATTACTGATTCTTCATTCCTCACTATTATCGTGGGTGCTCTCATACTAATAGACTTTGCTTCCCAAGGTCCTGTGAACTGAGGTAATTCTTGTAACGAATTAGATTCAAAGCCTGTGTGTTCACTCAGTTGTTCCTCCTCTACCTCATCGTAAATAGAGGGAATATCTTGGGGAAATTGTTCCTGCAAGTCATCTATTTCTTGAATAGGAGGATGGGTTCCTTGTTCCTTTCTCCACTTCTCTTCTTGTATTTCTCTCAAAAATTCTTGTGCATATTTATGCATGGAAGACAAATTGTCTTGACTTTCTGTATTGGGTACTTGAGACAGGGATGGTGCATTCCTTTCCTGTGTCTCTGGGACAATAGGGTTCCTAGGCTGATCCTTTTTCTCTTTGCTTTCAATCAAATATTCTAGCCTCTCCATTAGTCCTTGAAAATGCAATTCCGGTTTTGCCATGTTATTCCAATTAAGATATCTAGAGGCTTCGAACAAAGCTTGTGCTAATTCTACCATCTTCATGCAAAGTTTAGTTCTCTCAATTTCTAGATCAGCTCGAGGGTAGTTTTTGCTCATTTCAGCTACCTGAGGTCCCTCTTTTAATCTAGCCTGATATGCACGAAACATCATGTCTGGATTTTCTGGTATGGGTTCCGCTAAAACTGATCCTGATTTCTGAGCTGGATTCTCTTGATTCAATTCCTGTGAAGTCATTTCTAGGATTTTGGCTCTAGATTCCTTCAAAATTCCTTCCAACTCAGTTATCTTTTTACTCCATTTTCTCTTTATTCTTTCTCTAGAATCTTTCCACAATTTTGTCTTTTTACTGCTAGATTTTGCAATTTCACTGGTTCCGGCTACTTTCTCTTGATTAAGCTTTTGGTTCTGTAAGAGCACCTGGGCTCTTGTTATAGCTTGGATAGGCACGTATGTAGGGTTGGATCCATCTGCGTTATTTACAATACCTATCACGTTGATCGGTGTCACATTTGAAGCATTGACAAGGTTCTTAGGACAATCTTTGATTATATGCTCTTTGCCACAATCAGCACAGAAGCCTTGGATGTTATAGTACTGTGATTGTCCTGCTATCGGGGGATGTGGACAATCCTTTATGAAATGATCTCCTTGGCACCTAAAGCATGGTCCTCTAGGGCCTTGTGGTCTTTGTTGTCTCAGTTGGGGTCGTGGATTTGGGTTTGTGTACATCACATTAGCATAGTCGGGCTCCCAACTAGGTTCCACTGGTGGACTATCATAATGATATGTTTCCACATGTTCTGGTGACTCTGTGTAATATGCGGGTGGACTATCTACATGCGTAGAGTCAAAGCTATTCGAATTCGGGTCACCCTCTGTGATCAAAGGTGAAGAAGGCACTAAGGCTCTACTTAGGTTCTCTTCTGCAGCAGCGTATTTGACTGAGATGACATTCGCTGGTGGGGGTGGCTGCTGAGCTAAGACAGGTTGAGGTCTCTGTTGAGCCTGGTATGGGTAGTTCTGAGGAGGCCTATAGTAATAAGGCTGAGCATTGTATTGGCCTTGATACCTACCTAGCTGCGGATATGCTTGCGGGTAGTTCTGTCTCACGGATTGTTTGTTGTATGGGCAGTCCTGAGCCGTATGATTCGTGTATCTTCTCTCAATTCTACAGTATTGGCCACTAGGGTTGCCTTGTGGTTGTGTTGTATTGGGACACACATTTGCCATATGATCACCACCACAGGTGTAACAACGCTTGTTCATTAGTACCCTAGGTTTGCTAGAAACTCCTAGTTTCTAGGCCACTTTTTCTGCTAGGTCTTCTATTGAGCTAGACAATTTTGTGGATGCTAGAGATGAACAGTCTGAGTCCTTATAGACCTTTGAGAGTCCCAACTCGTCTCCTAAGTTGTCCTCAATGTCTATACAAATTCTTACACATTGCTCTAGCGTTCTGGGTTCTTTTAGGTACACGTAGGAGCGTAGTTTAGAGCTCAACAAGCCATCTAGAAATAATGACACTTGCTTGGCTTGTGAGGGTAGCTCTTGCATTGGACATCGTTCAACATATTGTCTAAACCTACGTCCTGCCAGTCTTACTATTTCTTGAGGGGTCTGTTTAAAGCTATGAATCAACGAAGACGTGTCATGTCTAATCCCACTTTTAGAGAATTCGGTGATGAATGACTCTAAAAAGTGATGGATGTCTCTAAATTGCCTTTGTTGCAGAGGTTGGAACCAAGTTAAAGTTGTATTCTTTAACGTTAGTCCAAATGCGTTGTATTGTGTGAACATGTCTTCAACTTGTTCGGCTATTAGTACTTGCTTGAATTCTGCGATGTGGTCATAGGGATCTCCTGTCCCATCAAAGTAATTCTTCATTGATTTTACTAACTGTGTGGGTCTCAATATTCTTGCGTGTTCGCGTGGTCTGGGTAGAGGAAAATCATCTCTACCACCTAGTATTCCATGATCTCTTTGTCTATCCGCTCTATTAGTGTCTGTGGTTGTTCTATCTCTCCCTACGGGGTGATTAAAGCTTACTTCCGGTCTCTCTTTATTTCCCTCTCTTTGATTTCCATGGGCTCAGGATGTTCCTGCCCCTTGTTGACTTGTATTCATGTTCGTTCTAGATGGAGGGAATACCAATTCACCTCTCCATGTGTATGTGTTTTTAGCGCGGTCAGGTACCACAAAGACTCTTTCTGAAGTCTCATCCAGGTATACAACCTTTCCAGGTGTATCCGGGTCCTTGAACTCGTATATAGTGATGATACCTACCTCACTAAGTAGTTCTGTCTTGTATCTCCAAAAGGCTTCATCAGTTTCTTTATTTACAAACAACTCTATGCTTTTGTTGTCTTGAGGGATCCAATCCGGGATTAGTACTCGTGTCAGTACAGATTTCCCTCTAGGTGTTCTAGGCTCTTCTAATGGTTCTTTTCCTTGAGGTTTTGCTTCCGTCTCTGGTTGAATCACGCCAAACTCGTTGGTATTGTTTGGCTGCGTACTTAAGATGTACATCGTTCCTTCCTTGTCTATGTACGCGTCTCTCTCAAATTTCACCACTGGATGTTCCAATCCAATGGGTTGATCGGGGTTGTGCATTTGCACCACTTGCCTTTGCAAACCATCCTCATAGATGCGAGCACCTAATCGGTTGGTCCGGAGAAACTCTAGTTGTGTTCTATAGGGTCCTTCAGGTTTTTCTAAATAGGCTACATTCGACCCTCCTTCTGGTTTTTCTGTGCTAAATGCCATTTCTGAATCACTAGTATCTGAGCTCTCGTAGGGGTAATTACTATTCAATTGATGAGCCCAC
Organism: Ceratopteris richardii; assembly: GCA_020310875.1. Lineage (NCBI taxonomy): Eukaryota > Viridiplantae > Streptophyta > Polypodiopsida > Polypodiales > Pteridaceae > Ceratopteris > Ceratopteris richardii. Next base: position 26,441,408 of record CM035438.1, read on the forward strand.
GATCGAGCAGTAGTTCTTACACTTGCCTCTGATGATCTAAGGCTTCGCCGGTCTGACTTGCCTATATGTTTGCCCGATCTAAGGTTCATTAATTTTCTTCCTTGCACACTCAGTACACGCTCAGATCGTCACAGATTCTTTGTTATTACTATCTTGATTCTTTTTAGATTTCTTTAGATTCTTGTCTTAATGTATGCGTCAGGAATTCGACTTTCCGTGGTACTTTGAGTTCTCGTTCCGTCAGACTTATGTTCTTTCCTTTGGGTTTTCGTGTCACACACCTTTATCTTTAGTCTTGAACTTGATAAATTTAATTCTCTTGAGCTTGAGGCGTTCCTATCGTCTTAAATCCACAATGCTAACGTTTATCCTAAGCTAAGAATTGACTGAGGGGGTTGAGTAATCTTCCAACCTCGAGTCAGCTTTTCTGGTTGCTCTGATGCCCAAGAAGCCGCACTTCCCAAGCTTTATGCCCTTCACTGCCTTGCCTTGGTTGCCTTCGATTGCCCTTGCTAGACCTGGAAAAATCCAATATTAGACCAATTCACAGTTGGATGATCAAGCACTTGAGTATATACACCTTTTAAGTCCCTTCCCTTTTGCCCAACTTTTTAATGCTTGCCCCCTGGCTTTCTAGTCCCAAACTAGGTCAACCTCAAAATAGCTTGTCTAAAAATAGACGTATCATTTAAGAAAAAACAGTTGAGGTCACGTAGTACTCGTAAAGAGCTTTCTAACGAGCTATTAAGCTCAAAAAACGGACTTCGGATGAAAAAGTTATGACCGTTCAGGCCCTGGGGGGTAAAAACTGACAAACAGGTTTTTCTCCAAATATGAGCTAAGGGGTCTCCTATGAGTCTAATCACCCAAAAATTTCCCAAAAATAGCCCCAAAATTGGCCAAAACATGAAACCCTAAAATTTGCGATGGGGGTGCACAATCGCGATGGTCTGGGACCGTCGCGATGGCATGAAAGTGAACCGTCGCGATGGCGTGAAAGTGAACCGTCGCGATGGCGTGAAAGTGAACCGTCGCGATGGCGTGAAGTGCACCGTCGCGATGGCGTGAAAGTGGACAATCGCGATGGCGTGAGAGTGAACCGTCGCGATGGCTCGAGAGTGAACCGTCGTGATGGTCACAGATGCGATGGCTTGAGCCAATCGCGATGGTCTGGGCGCGATGGCGTGAGCCAATCGCGATGGTCCGAATTTTTGAAGTGTCGCGATGGTGTGAGGGTGTCGTCGCGATGGTCCAAAAAATGAACCGTCGCGATGGTCTAGCTTGCCACATGGCACCGTCGGCGTGATGGCGTGAGCCAATCGTGATGGTGTGGGGTCAACCGAACAGTCGCGATGGTCCGCGAACTGTCGCGATGGTCCAAATGAACCGTCGCGATGGCGTGAGCCCGTCGCGATGGTCCGGCCGAGCCGTCGCGATGGCGTGAGCCAATCGCAATGGTGTGACACAATCGCGATGATCTGAGACCGTCGCGATGGTCCACCAAACTATGAATTTTTTATATGCACCTGTGGATTCCTAGAGGCGCTGGTGTCGCCTACACGCTGGTGTGGTCGCCTTCTTCAAATTCCGAACTTTGCAGACCATCGCGATGGTCTGACACAGTCGGAAATTTCTGACAGAAACTGAAGTTTTTACCTTTTCCAAGCTTTGCTGATGCACTGGAGCTCTGTACCTGCAAGAAAACTCAAGAAAACAAAAGTACACACAAGCACAAAAGCTCTCTCTCACTCTCTCGCATGCACAAATGAGGGGAAATGAGGAGAATGGGTGGATATGGTGAATTTTCTGATTTTTTCGGAGATGAAGATGATGATGCGGTGATGAAGATGGAGTGTGGGGAAGGTGAAAAACACTAACAACTAAGTAAAAACAACAACAAAAACTGAAATTTTTACCTTCCAACGCCACTTCTTGCTATACTCTTACCATCACACATTCGTCCTAGACTCGATCCCCGGCAACGGTGCCAAATTTGGTGTTGCTCTAGCACAATGGTGAGAACCACGTTAAGAAGCTCCACCTCCTTAATGTCAATCCGCAGAAGAGATAGGAGTGATATGAAGCACCGAGATGCACACACACATACACACACACAATGAAGAGACAAGCAAGACACAATGGAAGGTGGGAATTTAGCTCTATTACTCAAGAACACTATTACAAGCTCAAAAGAACTCTAACCTCAAACAAGCTAACACTAACCAACCTCAAAAATGAGCTCTCTAGCTCTTTTTATAATTTCTAGACTAGTTTTGACCGGTTTCACATCTAGTGACCGGCATAGTTAAAAATTAGGTCCTAGATGCTATTTGGAAGGGTAAACGATGTCTAAAAATAACGAAAATTGATACGCTTGTTCTACCTAAGCTCCTCAAGCTCGAGGACTCCTCGGCTTGCAGAAAATGGAGCTATGGATTACAAAATGGGGTTTTCTATGTTACATATGTTACAATAGTGATAAAAATCACTGTTGGAGGTTTTTGAAAAGTATTTTTAGAACATGATTCTTTGAAAAACGATTCGACTGGCTCCTATCTCTGTCGTTACATGCTTCCGTGTCGTCTGTGCCTCTGGCTGCTTCCAACATATAGTCGTGAAATAGAAGAGAAATGAAGCATAGATGAGAATATAGTGAATAGAATTCAAGTTCTCTAAGAGATGGATGTGCAGAGAGTTTTTTCAAGAGTTAGCGATGAGTCCTTCCTAGAATTCTTTCAGCCTGATCATGTGGATCAGGAACTCTTTTGTACACATATAATTTAGAGGCTAATCAAGATATGACCAAAGTTTGATGATCTAATTACCTTCAGGTTGTGTATATGACAAGTAGGAACATTCATATGTAGAAGTTTGCACGTGAAGTTCTCAAAATCACACATTTTGCTCCTTAAAGATGTGCTTGGAATTTAGTGCTCCGTGTAAAGTTTTTTATGTTTGAGCATTCAAAATTTAAGTTAGAAGATAGGAAGCTTTGGCTAAAAGCATTTAGCAAAATGGCTTAGATTCTGAGAGAAATTAACTTAAGAAGTTGACCATGTCAAAGTCGCCATTTTTGGAAGATAATTTCTGACATAGGTTTGATCTAAGTGATCAAATTAGAAATATAATAGTTCTTTTGAAGAACTAATGATCATTATGATTGTGCAAAGGTAGAATGAATATGTGTGCATCATTTGAATGATTAAAATCAAAGTAATATGTAGAGATTGAAGTCCATTTCTGAAGCAGACTGTTGAAGTTGTATGAAACTTCATACAGAGAAGTATTTCTTAATGAACTTGAAGGATAATGTAAAGTTTGTGTAAATTTTGGTTTATTCTTGATATAGAAGAGTTCTTACATCAAGATCGATCAGACATTTGGAGATTTAAGGGTCTCCAACAACTTTAGCTTTGCCATTGGAGTTCCAAGAGTTGATTTCCCTTCTTGGAGTCTTTTGGTCATCTTCAAAATCACTTGATGCTTTAAGTGTAAGCTCCTTATTCTTTGACAATGTTGGAAATTCTTCCTCTAGGTCATAGGGAAGTTTGAATTTCCTGCAATCATCTTCAAACTAAGATTTTTTTTCATCAAATACAACATCTCTACTTACAATAGAAGCTTTAGTGTTTGGATTATATAGCCTATAACCTTTCTGATTAAGGTCATAACCAATAAATATACGTTTCTCTACCTTTGGATCTAATTTTCCTCTAATTTGGGAAGGTGTGTGTGCATATGCTATGCAATCAAAGACTCTGCAATGATCAAGGCTAGGTCTTCTTCCATTCCATGCTTCATAAGGTTTCATCCAATCTAATGCTTTTGATGGGAGTCTATTGATCAGATAGGTGGTTGTGGAGACAACCTCTACCCATAAGTATCTGGGCAACTTCTTCCCATTTAGCATTGACCTTGTATCCTCCACTTGGCTCTATTTCTTCTCTTGGCCAATCCATTTTGCTCTGGGGTGTACTTAGTTGTAATGCCTCTTTTGATTCCTCTCTCTTGGAGATAAGAATCAAAGTCATGGGAGAAATATTCTCCCTCTCCATTTGATCTTAGCCTCTTCAAAATCTTACCTATTTGATTCTCCACTAATGCTAGATATTTCTTAAAACATGCGAACACTTCATCTTTATGCTTCATAAAGTATAGCATTGTCCATATGCTACAATCATCAATGAATGACACATACTACTTGGATCCAAATATTGAAGGCTCCTTTCTTGGTCCCCATACATTTTTATGGACTAGATCCAATAGATATCCTTGAATGTATCCCTTGTTTGTGAATGGTTGTCTATGAGACTTGCCAAATCAACAAGCACTGCATTTGTATATTATATGTTGTTTGGATATGTTTGGTAGACCAAGCGCACTCTGATCCTTACTAATTTTCTTCAAAGACCTTTCACCTATATGAGCTAACCTCTTGTGCCAAGTTTCGAACTCTGATAGAGTTTGGCTACCATAATTGAACAATGCAATGTTTTTAGTATCTTGGAGCTCAAATGTAAATAATATACTTGAATTTTCTCCTCTTTCTATCCTCTTGAACCCTTGATGTGGATCTTCAACAAATGCTCCATTCTTTGTGAATCTCACATGCAATCCTTTTTCAACAATCTGACTACACTTATGGGTGATGGGTGGCACATACAATACCTTGCTTACTAGGTTCATACTACCTTCTGAAGTCTTCACATTGCCTATCTTCTCCACTAGATGCCTCGTGTCATCTCTTGTTTGGACTTACATGTCTATTTCTTGGATCCTCCAAGTCCAAGAGTAGAGCTACATTCCTTGCTACATGATTTGAGCAACCTGAGTCTATATAGGATACATGTTCATCTGCTTTACCTTGCTTTATGGTCATTGATCAGAAGTAATGAATCCTCTTGAGATTGATCATCTGTATAGTTCTTGTAGTATCTCCTTCCTTTGTATCCTCCTTGATAATTATTGTTATTGTATGAGTTGCTGTTGTAACCATATTGTTGTTGAATCTACCTCTTGAGCTTCCATAACCTCTTCTGTTGTAACCTCTTCCTCTTTGGTTTCTAGCATTCTTGAAACAATTCTCACTAATATGATTGATTAAACCACATATGGCACATGGAGAGGAGCTTTGAGTTCTCCCCCTGCCTTATCTTCCTCCTCTACCTCTTCCTCTTGAGCCTCTACCTCTACCTACAAACTTTGCTTGAGAGGTTCTACCCTCATCAATTGACTTTATACCTTTGACTTTGCTATCTTCTTTCATGTTTTTATTTGTATAGAGAGTAGAGGATTGATTATCTTTTGAATTTTTGCCATTCCTCATAAGCTTTGCCTCATGTGTGAACAATTAAACCATGAGGGTGTTGAAATCAGGAACCTACATGTCCATGTAGAGGTCCATGGTTGTGATGAATGCTTCCCATTTGTCATCTGCCTTTTTTCCATTGATCACTAACCCTAGTATCTGCTCTTCCTCAATGTTTCTCCAATGCTTCCAAGTTGGTCTGCTATGTCCATTTTGGTGAAAAAATTAGTCACACTTTGCTTGGGCATCTTCTTGATGTGGTGAACTCTATCCATAGTTGGTTCTTGCTTGCCTTGGTACTTGATGAGAAGAATACTTCAAGAGCATTCCAAGTCTCTTGTGAACTCTCGCATCTTGTGATATGTGAAAGTAAAAAATCAAACATTGAGTTAAGAATATATGACCTTGCTAGAGCATCCTCTGAGCACCATGTGGTTAACCTCTCTCATTCTTCTTGAGTTGGTTGTCCTTTGCTCCTGAGGCCTGACATCATCTCTAGATATGTAACCATAGAGGTTTATCCCTTGAAGATAAGCTTCCATTATAAGTGACCAAGCTGAGTTGTTACCTCGGTCCATTTTGTGTATGGATGAAGGAAATCCATCTCCCATGTTGATTTGTTTTTGCTCTGATATTACTGTCTGGAGATGGATAGATAGGTTCCAGAGCTGAGTTGATGTTGCATAAAACCTACTTTACACCTAGCAAGTTAACTCCAAGGATGCTTAAGATAATTTTTTTAGCTTCAAAATAATGCATTTGGAACCACCAATTACTTTGGAACATCATTCCAAATGTTTGCATCAAAATAGATAACTTCCATATGCACGAAATGTGAAGAAACCTTCTATTTTGGGAATAGAAGTGTTTAGTATTATGCTTAGAGCTCACAACCTGGTATGAATTGACCAGAGAGCTTTTCCACGCATCTGATTGGATTATATAGCTAACTAAAGCAAGTTATCTCATCAATCCAATTGTACCATAAAATGAGAAATGATTTTAACAAGTCACAGGGGTCATCTCCACTTTTCAAGATCTAGAAGGTTTGCAGACACAATCCCTTTCTATGATTCATATCTCAAGATACTCTGAACCAAACTTGATGAAAATTGATATGCAAGTAGTAGACGCTTCAATATAAATAACCCAATTAAAAGTCTCACAAATGAGTGAGTACATGTAAAAAAATTGATTCCACAAAATCATTGTAATCATGAAGATGCAACAGAGTACAGTAGATAGAGATATACTTGAAGAAATGTATCAAAATGTATATGGTACTGAACACATGATACAAGCGAACTATAATGGAATACACATACATGAGATGATCACAATTTATGCTCACTGATGTAGCTCAATGTATCTCAAAATGGCTCCCATAGCTCGCAACTAAAAGCATGTCCATTTATACTCATAGTTTGAGTTTGAATTTGGATTTTCCCTCGCCTAAAAGTGATCCTACACTTTAAGAACTTGATTGATTTGATTCATTCACCAAACAAGTCATGACTTGAATCTCATAAATCCAAGAGATTCCTTATTCTTCTGATTTTTACATTTATCCAAAGTAATTATGCCCAAACTGACTAGGATAGGTTCACATCCAGTTCTTTATTGTGAAGGGATAAGTGGATGTGTAGTCCTAAAGCCTTATCAATGCACTTAGGCTTGCTAATTGTATTAGCACGTATACAAGTATATGCGTACATACATACACACATATACACATACAAACACATATACATACACACACATACACATCTACACATAAAGTCACATACATACATACATATATATACACATCACTACAAGGAATACGGGTGCATAATGACGGTCAACGCGACACAATTTCATCACTATAAAACTGCATAAAGCATCGGAACAAGCGTCGAGCATGGAACATCGATTAAATGACAAAAGAATCAATGTTTTTATTGACGTATGGCATGACAAAAGATACGACGATTACATGGAGCATTGCTAAAGCGACGATTAAAAAAAGCATCCCATAAGCAACTCTAATTATCTTCACGTATGTGACGCTCCTTGGAGAGGGATTTATGATGCTTTAGCATCGGTTACATGACAAGTTTTTGATGAAAAAATAAAAACATTGAAGACTCTTCGATTGGCATCTACATGCATTTGATCGAAGAGCTCTCCAACATTCACTATTGTGTTGCGCTTATGAGTTGAAACAATCGCTAGTTGAATTGTTATTTTGTCTAATCTCTATCTTATTGTCTCTCTATCTCTCTCTCTCTCCATTTCTCTCTTTCTCTCTTTGAATTATCTCTCTCTCTCTCTCTCTCCCTTTGTTGCAGGTTATTCAAGAAGTTAACCAAGTAAAAAATATGGCATTAACCAAGTAAAAAATATGGTTGTCTATTGTAAGTACAATATCCATTCTTTGTATATCATTTGAATTGTGTTATTTTCATTAGTTAGCATCCTCACACTTATTGATATGCACATATACACTTATACATGAAGATGCGAGTTCACACATATACACATATATACATGCACATACACACACATATATACACACACATACATGTGCACATACACTTACACATACACACACACACATACACATGCATATGCACAAACATTTCTACAATGACACAAAAAAGACTTGCATGCATGCATTATTGCATATATACATATACATACACACATTAACACATACTTAAATACATGTATACATGCACATACACACATATACATGAACATACATGCATATACACACACATACATATGCACATGCACATACACATACATATGCACATGCACATACACATACATATGCATATACACTTACACATGCACATACATACATATACACACACATACACACACATGAACATGCAGATACACATACATATGGATATACACTTACACATGCACATGCACATACATACATATACACATACATACACATGCACATGCACATACACATGCACATACACATGCACATGCACATACATACATATACATATGCATACACAATTACACATGCACATGCACATACATACATATACACACACATACACATGCACATGCATATGCACATACACATACATACACATATACACTTACACATGCACATGCACATGCACATACATGCATATACACATATACATATGTACATACATAGATATACACACACCTATTACACAAATACACTTGCACATACATACATATACACATATACACATGCGCATAGATACATATACACACATATACATTCACATACACATATACACATACACTTACATATATACATGCACATACATACATAGATACATAGATATACACACATAGACATGCACATGCACATACACATACATAAGCACATACACGTACACATGCACATGCAGGTACATGCATATACACATACCTACATGCACATATATATACATAGATACATACATAAACGTGCATATAGATACGCTTACACAAATATAGATATATATCTACATGTGCATATATACACTTTATATACACACAAGCACTCATAAATATGAAAGAATTATATAATTAAAGTAATAAAACACATGCTTAATATAAAAAATAATAAAAATCTATAGAACAAGACTTTTCATTACTTAATACCATACACACAATTCAAAACATAACTGAAATGAACAATATATATATATATATATATATATATATATATATATATATATATATATATATATATATATATATATATATATATATATATATATATATATATATATATATATATATCAAAGTAAATACATATCCAATCTCACGATCATCACGATCATCTGCATGATTTGATGTGTCTGTGTGAGCACTCTGTAATCATCGATATTGTCCCTCCTGTGTCTGTCTCTCCACCTCAACCATATCTGCCTCCATAATACTCTTGTATTACATATAACAAACATAAATAAGTAAAACAATTAAAGCATCCTTAAACATAAAATAATTATATGAACTTTAGTAATACTCACAAATACATCTAGATGGTCTCGCATATACTCGCTCAAACGTCGATATCCAAAGTATGTAGCATACTCGATCTCATATTTCATAAGATATCAGCCATAATCCTTTTGCTGCATTGAAACAAATAAAAAAGATTAGTTTCTTGTGTTTTAACTAAAATAAAAAATATACTTACAATAACACATATAGTTACAAATGTAGCTACAAAACCATGATGGCCCATTTGGCCTAAGTGAGCTGTGTGGCCCGACTCAACTCTCTTCTTTGCAACAGTATGTTTATTTAAATAGAAAAGAAATACATAAATTAGATATAAAAAATTAATATATGAGAATTATAAATATAAACTATTAATTTGTATACCTTCTATTGAGGAAATGACTTTTGAAGACGTAGCTGTCTACAAAAAAATTGCCATGTTTCAGGTGGTATGTTAAGTCTCCTCTTATTTTTTTCCACCATACAATTTCTCCTGTTATTTTAATCTCAAACAGAAAAAAAAATCAGAGTACATACACATATATACACACATATACACATACACATACCCACATACATACATACATACACACATATATATATATATATATATATATATATATATATATATATATATATATATATATATATATATATATATATATATATATATATATATATATATATATATATATATATATATATATATATATATATGCAAACATATACACATACATTCATGCATATATATACACATATAAGATACACACACATATACATATCCACATATATACATACACAAATACACATGCATCACATTCATACAAAATACATGCATTTATTGCACAAGAATGTGTATTTGTGTATATGTGAATACGTGTGTATGTGTAAATGTGTATATGTGAATGTTTATGTATGTAAATAATCAGATTATTAATATCTAATATCATTATTTGTAGATTCTGATCAATCAGACGAAACTCCACCACCGTCTCCTAATCGTGCAAGGACTATTTACTATAAGCATATCAAACTTTTACTTTTAAATATATTTGATAGATACATAACTCATATATGTTTTTTTCTTGTTATAATCAGATTCTGATCAATTAGAGGGCACTCCACCACCTCCTATCCATGTAACAACTTCACATGTGTCCTCCAATAGGAATTATGATGAATTTTACTATCAAGAGCATATTATATGTTGGTGTAACTCTTGCTATGGCATGTATCGAAGACCATGATTGGAATGTATTGAACATGAGGTAGAGTATGGTATTTTTGAGCATGCACCACCACCTAGTCAATGTGATAATGCTTGGGTATGTATTTTTTCTATAAATTAATGTCATTATTTTATTTAAAAACCATATACAAAATCAAAATACTGTTGATATATAGGAATACTTGCTCGATGATGATGATGATAATAATTCCCATACTCATAATGCTAATATACCTTGTACACATCATGGACTTGCTCTTCATCAATTTCAAGTAGAGGTTTCTAGAAATCCTCTACCTCTTGGTTTAGACACTAAAACGGCTAGAGATTATCCATTGCCAGCTTGTGATCATTCTCTAGTACAAACATATGGTAGAAGAAGATATGGAGGATCGAATAGTAGACCACTTCCTTTAGATGGAGAGGTTTTAAACTTTGGGGTAATTTCTATATGATTGCCCCATCCACTATTACTAGTGCTAGTCGTGGTCTCTTTATTGTAGAGGATTTGCATGTGCCTCCAGAATCTGAAGTCACTCTTATGTCATTTTATGGCCCTATATATGGATGGGTATATTGGCATCGGCTTGCACATTATGTTCAAAGCATGAGTACTTATGGAATATGCTTGAATGCAGCATCCCTTACTAGTAGAGAATTTCACATGCAAAAAATGAAAGATTATATATTGATGGAAAACCTTACACACATTGAAATATAGCAAGTTTAATAAATAGTAGTTGAGGATTACATAATAGTTCAAGGACTAATTGCACATTTGAGGAGCGTGAAAATAGTCATGAATCACCATACATGAGTAGAGATGTAGCAAGATACATAGTTCTCAATGCTATTACTACATTACATGCCGGTGATGAATTATTAGTGAATTATGGATGGCATAGACCTCCACGAGCACCTTTTAGCTAGAGAGAGAATGAAAATTTTCTATCCATATTTAATAACTTATGTATTTAATTTTATGTTTAAAGTTTACTTTTTATTCATTTATGAAATATTAATTATTTTTATTCATGTTCACAGATTCCAATGTATGATGTTGATGATATTCCACCACACCATTCACAATTGCCAGTAAGACCTCATTTATCAGAAGCCTCTATGAGGAGGGTACACAAAAGTGATCTTGTGGAATATGCAAGGTTGAGATACTTATATTCAAAGGAAGATAAAGTACATGATTTGTGCGACAATGATGATGATGATGGCATGGTAGATTTTATTGAGGATTGGTATAAAAATGACAATGAGAGCATTGATATTTCTAAAAATGAAAAATATCTTCGAGAGGAATGTCTAAAGCATGTATATGAAGGAAGTCATTTGACACGATTAAGTGCATGCTTACTTATTCTCAATCTTCAAAATCATTTTGGATGGAGTAATGTATCTATTTCAGCACTATTAAGGTATATTTTTTAATTTTCTATCTATTTATATATATACATGCATAAATATATACATATAAATACATGCATACATAGACATACACATATATATACATGAATGTATACACACATATAAACATACACACACATATAAACATACACACACATATACACACATGCACATGTTATGACAGTAAGGTCAAATTATGCATACCTATATCAAATGAAGATATTTTGTCCATCTAGCATTTGGAATTATCTTCCCAGCCTTTAGAATCTTCTTGACACATCTGCATGTCCTAATCTAGTCGACCTAATACATGTGCTGCTAACTCTTTTATGAACTTTGCATACAAGTATTAAGTATGAGTTAGCTATGGAAGTATTAAGTCGTTGAAAAATAGAAGAAGTAACTTTATCTCAAGGATTTTGAAGGATGAAAGAATAATTTTAAAGGATGGGCGGACACAAAGTGTTCAATTAGTGCAGGCTTTTGTTTTTACCTTACCTACAGTAAGAACAGAAACTTGAATTGCATGAACGCTTTCTGTCCACCCATTCTTTAAAACTATTCATCCATCTTCCAAAATTTTTGAGAAGAATTTGCTTATCTTATTTTTCAAACGACCTAATACCTCCATAGTTAACTGATACTTAATCTTTGTAAACAAATATGTAAGTCTTAGTTAGCAAGGCAGGTAATAGATTGACTATAAAATGGGAGACAACCAAATGATTTAGTGGTCTAGATATCTATATGAAAGTATGCAAACCACAATTAACAAAAAGAAAATTAAAAACGAAATCAAATATACACAACATACATACATACATACAAACACATTCATACATACATACACATACATACATACACATATATACACACGTAAACATACATATATGCATACACATATGCATACATATATAACCATACATATACACATATAAAACACATATACACACATACATAGATATACACATATGCATACATATACATATGCACATGTATATACACATCCACATACACATACACATAAGCATACACATATAGAAAATCATATATATATATATATATATATATATATATATATATATATATATATATATATATATATATATATATATATATATATATATATATATATATATGTATATATATATATATATATATATATATATATATATATATATATATATATATATATATATATATATATATATATATATATATATATATATATATATATTATTTTTATTAATATGCCTTTTTTTCATGAAGTTACAGGTTATTATCTAAAAAGGTTTTACCAAGTCAAAATATTATGCCGACCTCACATGATGAAATGAAGAAGATAATCAACAACCTTGGTATATATTATCAATGTATACATGCATGTCCTAATGATTGTATTTTATATAGCGGTGAATATGCAGACTCTTTGACGTCCAAAATGTCAATCTCCTTGATATAAGGATGAAGAATGTAAAATCCGAAAAAGGTATTGAGATATTTTCCATTGCCTTCACAGATTAGACATATGTTTAAAAGCCCCAAATTATCAAAGCTTTTGACATGGGGACATGACCATAAAGGTATTGATGGAATAATCAAAATTCCTCATGATAGTGTTGCTTTTGAACATATTGATTCTCCATGGCTGATTTTGCACAAAATCCATAGAATCTAAAGTTAGGAGTTGCATTAGATGGGGTTAATCCATTGTCCATGAAATCCAGTAAATGGTCAACATGGCTAGTGGTAGTCATAAACTACAATCTTCTACCATATCTTAGCATTAAAAATGAACATTTGATGCTTTCACTTTTAATCCCAAGAAAACAATAAGTTAAAGATATGAATATATATCTTGCTTCTCTCATTGACGATCTCCAAGAGCTATGGAGAGGTATTAATATCATTGATGCATCGAAAAGCATAAATGGAAGATATATTACGATTCGTGGTATTGTGGCTTCGACTATTCACGATTTTCCAAGATATGGTGTTTGTTGAGGTATTGATGTAACTTTTTTTCTCAATATGCATACAAATAAATATGAGTTAATCTAATTATATTTTTATAGTTTTTATGATGTATGAATATCTAGTAAGGGTTATAAAGCTTGTCCATATTGTGGTGACTGGTTGAGATCAATCTATAGTAAGAATCTCAACAAAAATATTTATCTTCGACATCAGTGATTTTTGCTTGATGATCATCCATTATGATCTAAAAGAGAAGCGATACATTTTAATGGAAATCTTGAAATAGGTCAGTGTCCAAAACCTATGACGCCTATGGATTGGTATAAAAAATGGACAGATGGAGCTCTGATAGATCCAGCATCAGAAATCTTTAGTGATAATGAAGATAATGAGAATGTGAAGAGAGGTAAAGGAAAATTGGCTCATAGAGAATATATCAATATGGTATTCTTTGGAGTATTGGAAAGAGTTAACAGTATGTCATCTTCTTGATCCTATGCATATATTCAAGAATATTGGTTATTCATTATGGCAGCATCTTCTTGGACAAAAAACACCATAGCATCAAGGAATGATTTGAAGGATCAAAACTCAAAACCAAAATTATGGCTAGTTTCTGATAGACATCCACAGGAAACGACTTATGCACCTACTCCTTGGGTACTTATGACAAAAGAGATAGAGACTATCAACAATAGGATTCAATTGATTTGGACTCCTACAAGATATGGATCATCTTTCCAGAACATGTTTACTATGGATGATAAGATCTTCACATGGTTCCCGTGGTGAGTAGGTGGACCCAAATGACATTGCATTGGTAACCTCTCATGGACAGAAGAGAACAAAGAGGGAGGTAGAAGTACACGATATTGGTAGCATTACACAGAATGAACACGTGGAAAAAATGCTTGAGGCATTTTATGAGATGGAAGAAGGTCACGATGGTGGAGAAGATGTCCTGGGTTCCATGGACAGGTCAGAATTTCTACGATTAGAAGCCAATGAAGAATACTAGAACATGTGAAGACTAGCCCGTTTACCACTGCACATTGAGGCAAAGATATCTATACTACATGCCTCATTCGTGATGCTCAATCTTCAATCCATTTATGGATGGTAAGATAGTAGTGTCTCAGATTGTTCAAGTAAGTGGATTTGCAATAAACTTCCATTGCTGTATCAAAATAACTTTATTTACGAATATCGTTCTTATTGCTTATCCCAAACTTCTTAAAGATCTATTTCAGTGAGATGGCAATGACATTCCTTCAACACGTGCAGATGGAAAAAAACTTTTAGAATCCATTGGAATGGACTACACCAAGATTCATTCTTATCCAAATGATTGCATTCTCTTTTGAAACAAGTATGAGCATCTCCACAGATGTCCAAAGTGTGAAGAGAATAGGTTTAGAGAAGGCCTTTTGGGTGAAGCAATCTCCACAAAGGTTCTTCATCACTTTCCTATCATTTCAAGAATTAAGAGCATGCTTAGATGCAAATCTATAGCTCAGTTAATGTCATGGCATGTAAAGAGTAGGTCTATAAATGGTGTAATTTGAATGCCTAGTAACTCTGATGCTTGGAACACATGGATGGTAAGTGGCTAGAGTTTGCTAGTGAGCCTCAGAATTATCATGTAGGCCTAGCTATGGATGGAGTAAATCCATTTGGCTTTCGCAGCTCTTCACGGAGGCGAAGAAGGCCGGCTTGATTATTGTGGAGTGATCAAGATATCTTGAAGCTATCCTTCAAGAGGTTTGATTACTTTCTGTTTGATATGAAATGGTTCAAATTAGTAACATCTAGAAGAAATGCAATAATGAGGTGAGATAAGAGTGGTTTGCTTCAAGTAGACTCCACAAAGTTATGGACAGATGAAAGAGATACCTTCGTACTTCCCAAATAGTGTGAGCAAGTTGTCTTTATGCCAAATTTGAAAGAACTAGAGTGGTTGTTTGTTTTACAAGTCTCCCCACGTAGCAAAAAAAATTGTGAGAACATAGACATAGAAGAAATTCCATCTCTAGTGGACTCTGAGATTCATTCGGTAGTCAAGGAGGAAGAGATCATTGTCTGAGATGAAGAGGTCTTTGAAGAAGATAAGATACATGATGAAGTAAAAGACAATATGTTGTATGAGAACAATGATAAAGAAGAAGCTAGCATACCAAAGATCTAGAAGTCACCAATGTAGAGATAGATATACTTTGTGCATCACATCTCCAAGAGGATGCTCGAATAGAGGATATCTAAAGCAAACACTTATATATACTAATTTGTGTTTATTTTATTTGCTACATTCTTTTGTACACTAATATTTTTCCATATTACCATTAGTATCTTATGCTAACTATTTGAGTTTCTTGTTGTAGAGCATGATGGGAGTCAATGTCCCAAAACCCTCAAAATAGCCTATCAAAATAACAAAAAAACAAAATTTCATTATTATGTGCTTAACAAAACAACAAACTATGTCATAAAAAATATATATATTTTTTAACATGTTTAAAGATACAAAATGATATTTCGTAGGTACAAACAATGGTTCCTACATAGCCAAGTTGGCCATCAATAAGATTCATATCTTTTTAAGTAGCATATGATGAAGGAAGCAACAATTCTAGAATCCTCTATTTTATACAAAGAATCAATAAGTTTGATTTTGATATGTTGTCCATAAGCCCACATATTCGTTAACATTTGGGCATACAATAATAAATAAATTATTAGAAGAAAAATTAATATACATATATTTGAAAAAATAGAATATACTAGAATCGAATTGTCTTTCTTTCATAAATTATCAATTACTCCCCCTAATCTTCTGCGATTTGATCATTATTTGCAATGAATCTTTGCATACGAGTATACAACCAATCCATATTCTCATAATAGTGAGATTAAATCTTTATCTTTTGTTTCTGCATCTTTTACTTTGGATATTTTGAATGTAAATTGAAATGGAACTCCCGTACTTGATAATACCTCATTTGCCAACTTTGAAGGAGATGTGTTAGTCCATGCATATGGAGCTTCTTCATGGAATCTTTGAAGGTACTCACTAACATATTACCTGAACTCCTCAAACATCCATCCCTTTGCCATAGATCCTTCTGGTTTTTCTCTTTCTCGCACATAACCTTTTGATATGCCCATAAATCGCTCAATCCAAAACATCCATCAAGTTTTTACGATTCCTAAAATCTCTATGTCATCCACAAGATGAATTAGTAAATGAACTCGCATATCAAAAAATGATGTTGGAAGCTCTTTCTCCATCAGACATAGTAGCTCATTGCATTCACGTTTATTTTGTGGGATCACAACTTTGTGAATCTCTTTTGATGTAATCCACCTATTATGAATCAAAAATTAAATTTAAAGAAATTAATTCGTAAAGAATGTTGAAGTTAGACATTTCTGGAAGCACACAAATAACACAAGGAAGAAGAAGAAGCTTATACAAGCCGTGGGAAAAAACGTTCTAAAGAGGGAAAAAAGTGTCCCGGTGATCCTAGAGTGTTCACACACATCACTACCTAAATATATCAACAAATCCCCCTGGGAGTGATGCAGTGAACAAGGAGCTGGCACTCATGTATAAGGAAGTGCCAAGCTATGTGGAATCAATCCACAAAAGGAAGTAAGCCCAAAGCTTTGCAAAAATCTTCAAACTTCTCCGTAGGCAGAGCCTTCATGAAAAGGTCTATAATGTTTTCTGTGTGGGCACATATGCCAAGATGATCTCTCCAGTAGAGAACCTCTCCTTGACATGATGATAATGCACCTCAATAGGCTTAGTGCGAGCATGGAACATAGGGTTCCTCACAACTGCCAATGCGCTCTAAGTGTCAATGAAGATGGTGGTGGCACAAGACTGACCAACACCCAAATTAGCCATAAGGCGTCTAAGCCACACACACTCAACAGTCGCTGTGAAAGCTACCCTATACTCAGCCTCACAACTAGAAGGCGCCACAGTAGGCTCCTTCTTGCTCCCAAGATATACAAGAATTACCAAGCATGAAGCAAAAGCCACTAGTGGACACATGGGTGCCATAGCAACCAGCCCAGTCAGAGTAAAACAAAGCATGCAAATCTAGCGGTAGTGATCCCCCCTTGGGATAAAACAACCCAAGTAGTCGGGTACCACTCAAGTAGGGAAAGATGCACTTAACCACCTGCCAATGCTTGACACCTGGGCAATGCATAAACGTGCTCATCTATGAGGCAACAAACTGAATATCTCGCTGAGTAATGCATAAGTAAATCAAGCATCCAACAGCTTGTTGATAGAGAACAACATCAAATGCATCTCTAGCATCATGAAGACTCAATCATAAACCTGGCTCCATAGGAGTGGCAATAGGTTTAGAGTCTTCAAGGCCAAAACACTACAATAATGTGTCAACATATTTTGTTTGACACAAATCTATTCCACCATCAACCTGCATAAATTGAATGCCCAAATACTGATGCAAATGCCCCAAATCAGGCATTTCAAATGAGGCATGTAAATCAGCCTTAAAATCAGCACTAGGCTTCTCGTGAGGACCAATGAGCAACATGGCATCAATGTACACAACAATGATCAGAAGCACATCATTAGCATGCTTAACATATAAGGTGCTTTCAGTTGGACTATTCTCAAAACCATGTGCAATCAGATAGGCATGTATCTTTTCATACCAAGCATGTGGTGCTTGCTTTAAACCATATAATGCCTTCTTTAACCTGCACACCTGGTTTTCATGCCCTTTCTGCAGAAAGCCATGGGGCTCAAAAACATACACTTCTTCATGTAAGTCACCATTCAAAAATGTTGTTTTAATGTCCTTTCATCAAACAAAACAGGCTCAGTCTCATCACAGAGACTAGATGCAACCATAGCATAGCAATCTGATGAAAAAGAGGCACTATGAGAACCTGAATGAGTACAATATGATAGAGGTGCATCTAATTTGTTGTCATGAAAAGTTTGCACCAACCATTTTGGCACAGTTTTTGCCTCCTCAATATCAATTCTCTCATCAACAAGTGCATCATGTAAATTTGCATAAGAAATAGAATGATTTGCATCATCACATGAGACTTGCAATGGCTTAGAAGTTGCCTCATTAGGACCAGCACTAGACTATCAACCTGTAAAAAGAGGCAGCAAAGTATCATAAATGTCTTTGGAGCTAATAGATGTCTCCTTTGTACATGAAAGTAAAGGCTGAATAGCATCTTCCACAAAAACAACATCACGGCTAACCAAAATGTGTTTAGTCTGTGGGTGATAGAGACGATAGCCTTTGCTTTCAGAAGTGTACCCAAAAAAAATACATTTTACTACTTTATCATCCAATTTCTTGCAATTTTGTTCAGGCACTAATGCATATGTCAGATAACCAAAAACACAGAGATGAGCAACCGATGGCTTATGACCATGGCAAGCCTCATATGGAGTGATAGATTGTAGTGCTTTAGTGGGACACTGATTAAGTACATATGTTGCACACATGACAACCTCAAGTAAGAAACTATGTGGTAAAGCCCTGTTGATATATTTAGGTAGTGACGTGCGAACACTCTAGGACCGCCGGGGCACTTTTTTCCCTCTTTAGGAGGTTTTTTTCCCCCGGCTTGTATATACGCCTATTGCCCTAATGGGCTACTTATCTTTGTACATTCTCTAGTAATACATTCAGTCTTGTGTGTTGTGCTCCAAGCTTCTTCTTCTTCCTTGTGCTGTTTGCGTGCTTCCGCAGACGTCTAATTCCAACAATTGGTATCAGAGCAGGTCGTCGCTTCTTCTAGGGCGCCATCGACACTCCTCCGTTTGCAGTCTCAGATTCGCACGAAATTTGGTGAGAATACTCAGGGTGTTTCTGAGATCAAAATAGCTTCGCTGTGTGGTGCCGAAATCGCGATCTGAGCTCATTTCGACCTCCGAACGCACTATCGTAGCACTTGTGCAAGCTATTTCGTCCTTTTGTGCCAAAGGTATATACCAGTTTCTGTTCGCCAATTTAAGTGTCTCGAAGTCTGCTACAGGTCTAGCAGAACTCATCTGGGCAGTTCCGTTCAACTTTTTGAGATACAGTCAATTTTCTGCATCAAGGTATTTTAGTCACCGGCCATGGCTGAAAGCAGTGATGTATTCCATATGTTGGCTGTTGAGGATAAGTTGGATGGTACCAACTACCCATTATGGGCTTATATGATGCGACATGTACTGGTTGCAAAAGGATTATGGAACATTGTGCAGGGTGTTGAAAGACGTCCTGTTACACCTGTAACGACAAGTACTTCAAATACAGGTGTTGGAGCTGATGAAGATGGTGTCGAAGATGATATTCCACAGATTCCTGTTCGTGCTGCTGTTTTGTTGCACCTACTGCAGAGCAGATTCATTGGGATGGCAGAGATGCCCAGGCACATGCATTGATAGCTTTGTCTGTCAAACGTGCCATTATTCCTCACATTCGCTCTTGCAGAATAGCAAAGGATGCTTGGGATACACTTACCACTTTGTACCAGGCTAGGAATGAGGCTCGTGTTGCTTACCTCCGAAAACAGTTGGAGAGTGAGCACATGAATGAAGGTGGTTCTATGGACAGTTTTCTTACAAAGATCAAAGACCTGAAGGAACAATTGATTTCTGCTGATGAGGTTATACCAGATAGCTCACTTTTGCAGACCGTTTTGAATGGTCTTCCTGATTCATATCAGAGTTTTGCCTCTACTCTTCGGTTGATGATGAAAGGCAATCCAAATGCCTTGTCATTTGAGGAATTAGTCTCTGTTCTGTTGCAGGAAGATCAGTCCAGGCAGAACAGGTTCATTATGCGTGTTGTAGATCAAGCTTTCTTGGCTAGTCAGAAGGGCAAAGGAAAATGGAGCTCTTCTACTAGTAAGCAGAAATCTGCAAATGCTGCACAATTGAAGAACCAGGATAAAGATGAGAAGAAATCAGAAAAGCAGAAATTGTTCTGCAAGTACTATAAAGGAAATAATCATATTATAAAGAACTGTCCAAAACTGGCTGCTAAAGAGGCAAAGAAGAAAGAGGCTGGAATGGTTGTTGCAGAGGCCTCTACACCAAAAACAGAGTCTGCAAATCTTGTGTAGGAAGAAGAATGGGCGTTTACTACTGTCTGCAGTTTTGACCCATCTTCTCATGATCAGTGCATGTCTGCAGTAGACTCAGATGTTTGGTACTTTGACAGTGGGGCGACCAAACATATTACCTCGCAGCGCAGTTTCTTCTCTTCACTCGAGCCTGCCCCTACAGGGAATACTGTCACATGCGCCAATAACTCCTCTTATCTTGTTATGGGAGTTGGTAAGATCATTCTGACTACTGCTGATGGTAGTTCTTTCACTTTGTCAGATGCTTTATTTGTGCCAGGGATCAAAAAGAACCTGTTATCAGTTTCTGCATTAGCCAAGATTGGCTTGGTTGTGAAATTCGTTGATGACAGGTGTACAGTCCATGATCTCTCAAATGGCGATGTGATTATTGCTTCTGGCATTTTATGTCGTGGGCTGTATAATCTCATAGACTATGAAAGATCTGTGAATGATTCGGCATGTGTAGTTCATGATTCTCAGGCTATGTCAGATGCAAAGCTTTGGCATGCATGCTTTGGTCATCTGAATTTTCCTAGTTTGTTACGCCTGCAGAAATCTGAAATGGTGTCCTCTTTGCCCAAACTTGAGGCAACAGGAAAACATGTTTGTGAAGGCTGTATTTTGGGCAAAATGCAGCATTCTTCCTTTCCAAAAGATGGTTTAGTTCGGGCTACGTAGAAATTGCAGCTTGTACATAGTGATGTCTGTGGTCCTATGCAGACAACCTCTTTTGGAAATTACCTTTACTTTGTGACTTTCATTGATGATTTTTCCAGGCATGCATGGGTATATCCACTCAAAGCAAAGTCCAAAGTGTTCATGTGCTTCAAACAGTTTTTGGTTTTGGCTGAAAATCTATCAGCATGTAAAATGGGCACCCTCCGTTCTGATCGAGAGGGGGAATATATGTCTTCAGATTTTAATGCATTTCTGGCTGAACATGGGATAAAACACCAGTGTATAGTGCCGTATACACCTCAACAGAATGGAGTTGCTTAACGAAAGAATAGGTCACTCATGGAGATGGCGAGGTGCATGGTCAAAAGTCAGGCTTTACCACATAGTTTCTGGCTTGAGGCTGTCATGTGTGCAGCATAGGTACTCAACAGGTGTCCCACTAAAGCGTTGCACTCTATCACTCCATATGAGGCTTGGCCTGACCGCAAGCCATCTATTGCTCATCTGCGTGTTTTTGGTTGTTTGGCATATGCATTAGTGCCTGAACAACATTGCAGAAAATTGGATGATAAGGTAGTAAAATGTATTTTTGTTGGGTACAGTTCTGAAAGTAAAGGCTATCGTCTGTATCATCCACAGACTAAACGCATTCTGGTTAGCCGTGATGTTGTCTTTGTGGAAGATGCTATTCAGCCATTGCTTTCATGTACTAAGGAGACATCTGTTAGCTCCAAAGACATGTATGATACTTTGATGCCTCTTTTTACAGGTGGACAGGCTAGTGCTGGTCCTAATGAGGCAACTTCTCAGCCTTTGCAGGTTTCATATGATGATGCAGATCATTCCATTTCTGATGCAGATTTACATGATGCACTTGTTGATGAGAGAGTTGATATTGAGCAGGCAAAAACTATGCCAAAATGGTTGGTGCAGACTTTGTGTGACAGCAAATTAGATGCACGTTTGTCATATCGTACTCGTTCAGGCATAGTACCTCCTTTGCATCAGATTGCTATGCTATGGCTGCATCTAGTCTCTGTGATGAGAATGAGCCTGTTTCTTTTGATGAAGCACAAAATTCAGAAAATTGGATGGCTGCTATGCAATCTGAATATGATGCTATAATGAAGAATGGTACATGGTCTTTATGTGACTTGCCTCCTGGCAAGAAGGCCATTGGCACTAAGTGGGTATACAAGCTGAAGCGTAAACCTGATGGTACAGTTGACATGTATAAGGCTAGGCTTGTTGCAAAGGGTTATGCACAGGAAAGAGGCATTGATTTTGATGAGACCTTTGCACCTACATGCCGTATGACTACTGTTCGGAGCATTTGTGCACTTGCAGCCCATCATGGTTGGAATGTACATTAGTTGGACATTAAAACAACATTTCTGAATGGTGACTTGCATGAAGAAGTGTATGTTTTTCAGCCCCGTGGCTTTGTGCAGAAAGGGCATGAAAACCAGGTTTGCAGGTTAAAGAAGGCATTATATGGTTTAAAGCAAGCACCACGTGCTTGGTATGAGAAGATACATGCCTATTTGATTGCACATGGTTTTGAGAACAGTCCAACTGAAAGCACCTTATATGTTAAACGTGCTAATGATGTGCTTCTGATCATTGTTGTCTATGTTGATGACATGCTGCTCACTGGTCCTATTGAGACACATATTGCTGATTTTAAGGCTGATTTGCATGCCTCATTTGAGATGTCTGATTTGGGGCATTTGCATCACTATTTGGGCATTCAGTTTATGCACGTTGTTGGGGATTCGGGGACAAGAAGGAGTTTGAGGATTTGTAGGAGAAGAAGAGATGATGAAAATGGAATAATAGTGAGAACTTCTGCAAAGGAATACTCTTGGAAACCTTGAATATTAATTATCCTTCAACAATTACAATGACTGCGCACAGTCTAATCAATGACTAAATACCACTTCAGAGAGTATCAATTACTGAAGATCAATTATCTCAAGTCTTCTAGCGGCGGCCTCTCGTGCACCAATCCTTCACTTGCTTCCCGCTTCCCTTGTGCACACCTTGCACTAAGCTTCCGCCAAGCTAAGGAATTGATATCACTGCGCACGCACACAATGGAACTCTTGGAATCCAGCCCGCCTTCTCTCTTCTCTGCACACTTTCCTCCTGGCACCCCTTGCACTCTTGAATGTCGTCGCACACAGGAGGCTCTTCTTGCTTCCTCTCTTGCTCCTCTGAAGCTCTCTCTTGCTCCCAACTCTTGATATGCAAGAATAGCCTTTGTCCTTCCTTTTGTTTGAGAGTCCGCCGGTTCGCGCACTCTAACTGCAATACAATCTTGGTGTCCTTTCAATGTCCCAAGATTGTCTTTTTGAACTGGTCCTCAACGATTCGCTACTTTGTCTTGTAGTGACTTTAGAACAAGAGTGACTTTTAAAATAAAATTTTGATTGGGCGGCCTATTTCCACCTTTTCGTACGCGGCCTTCCACCTTCACCTTTCCTTTTAATTCTTTTACTTTTGCATCTTAAGATTTAGATTCAACCTTTGAACCTTAAGAGGAAAAATACTTTGTACCTTTAGTTTCAACCGGTTAGGGCTCTACAGATGCCCACCACCTAAAGATCTCTCCATCCCGGAGAGATAACAGCGATACCAACTGAGAAATTGCAAAGACATAGAGATGAAAATAACGGAGGCGAAAAAAAAAAAAATAAAGGGTGTGAATCTTATTGAGTTAAGAAGAAAAAATATAATGCACCCTACAAGAATGATAAGAAATCAAAAGATTGAGGTAATTATTGGCAAAGCGATACTGGAATCTAAAAGCAATTATTATGACTGTGGATGAGCAATCTATTTAGACCGAGGAGGGCAATTTATTGTGGAGGTTGATTGAGATTGTCCGCCGAGGTTGATGGAGAAGGGGGCAAAGGAGCAGAAGCTTGTTCGATCGTAAGTTGTAGCGAACTAAGGCATTGTCTAAGGTGATCCCTTTCCCTGCGGATACGTCGGCATGCAACATTAGCACAAAGCCCTAAGTTGGAGCGATTATGAAGATCTTCTAAGGCTTTCATCGCAGAGTCGGCCATATCGCGATAATGATCTCGCTCTTCTTTGAGCAACCGGGCCGTTTCGTTGAGGGAGTGCCATTGAGAGGTGGCCATGCGATTGATGTTTTCTATTGTGGAGATATACTGTTGATGAACCGAAGCTGCTGCGGAAACCGAATCTAAGGAAATCTGAGAGGCCTGAGCATTGCCGAGAGCGACTACACTCGCGTCCTGGAGTAATTGCAAAAATGAAGGGGTTGATGGTAGGTCAAAATGCGGAGTGGAAGTGACCGTTGGAGCGGGAGGGGAAGGGGGAGGGGGAATATTCTGCCGAGGAGGATGAAGGGTTGGAGTGGAAGATGGAGTGGGAAGAGAAAGATTGGGGAAAGGGAGCGGTGGACTGACAGGAAGGTTACTGATAGAGGGGGAGGTGAAATCCGGGTGAATTGGTGGCATACAGGTGGGGTTTTGAGGGTTGAGCTGTGTTTGAATAAGTGGGGTGAAATCGGAAGAGAGGGGAGGTCTAGGGATAATAGGAGGAGTAGGCATGGATGGAGAATTTGTAGATACAGGAGGGAAAGGGGAAGAAGAGTGGGTAGTGCAGTAGGGGACGTGAGGTGGGGGAGTCATGAATGGAGAGATGGTAGATGCAGGAGGGAGAGGTGAAGAAGATTGAGCCGAGAAGGAGGTTACATCAGGGGGATTAGTTATGAATGGAGAAGTGGTAGAGGCAGGAGGGATAGGTGAAGAGGAATGGGGAGGGATGGAGGTTACATCAGGGGGGTTAGTTATGAATGGAGAGGTGGTAGAGGCAGGAGGGATAGG
Organism: Ceratopteris richardii; assembly: GCA_020310875.1. Taxonomy (NCBI): domain Eukaryota; kingdom Viridiplantae; phylum Streptophyta; class Polypodiopsida; order Polypodiales; family Pteridaceae; genus Ceratopteris; species Ceratopteris richardii. Next base: position 26,466,972 of record CM035438.1, read on the forward strand.
TGAAGAGGAATGGGGAGGGATGGAGGTTACATCAGGGGGGTTAGTTATGAATGGAGAGGTGGTAGAGGCAGGAGGGATAGGTGAAGAGGAATGGGGAGGGATGGAGGTTACATCAGGGGGGTTAGTTATGAATGGATAGGTGGTAGATGCAGGAGGGATGGGTGAAGAAGATTGGGGAGGGCAGGAAGTTACATCAGGTGGCGTGGATGTGGGTGTCGAGGCGGAAGCTGAGTCAATAGAGATTAGAGGGGGGGAGGGAGATGGAGCAATGGAAGGTCCAGGGTGGGTAGGTAAATAAGAAGCATTGTGCGTCGAGTGTGCAGGTATTCGATAGAGCCAAGCTACGAAGGGTGCAGAATAGATGGAAAATGCATGAGATCCTCTAGAGATAGACTCGCGGAGTCAACGGGAACGCAAATTCAAGGAACTATAAATGAGATGTGCGTAAGGGAAAGGACGGCTATGGAGAAAGCAAAAAAGCGGATCGGCGATACGAATATCTGACCAGGGAAGGGAAGAGGTTTGGCTGCGTAGTAAGAAGAAAAAGATGAACGCATTGAGAAGGGTGGTCATGCGGAGCGAAAATCGAGCAGTGCTTTGAAAGTGTGTGGTACAAAAGGCAATAGTAGCCGAGGCGGACAGGCCAGAGTATAGGAAAGGGGGAGCACGAAAATCTATTAGGGGAGACCCGATACTGGCGGCAATGTCTGGGATGAATAGAGTGCCGGTTCTAAAATGAGGGAAGTGGCGGATAGCTTCATAAACCTGGGTAAAATTGGCGGGGTTATTGAAGAAAACATTAGCCAAGCCCCACAAGCCCGCCTGCTGAAGATCTTCAATGGAAAACATTTGACGAAGGGCGATCGTAGGTATGGATAGATGAATTCGGATTTGTAGGTTTATGTCAGGTGGAAGAAACAGGCGCATATAATCCCCGGTTGGTGAAGATGGGTGGGATGACTGAGACATAGATGGGGAAGGAGAAGGAGGGTGCGGGAGGGGTGGTGGGGAATAAAGGTAGCTGGAATCAGAGTCTATGGAATAAATGGGAAGATCCAGGGCCATAGTTGCTGTTGGAGTCGCTTGAACAGATTGTTTTGCCGATGAAGGAGGAGGTGGATTGGGATGGTCAGCGGGAATTGTGGAGGGAGGATCAGAACGAGCATTCGGGGCGGGGTCCGCCATTGATGGAAATGGGGATAGGGGCAGATGGGTGGAGGGGTGGAGGGTGATGGGAGAAAGAGGGTGGCGGACGGGGAGGATGGAGGGGGTGCGGTGGGGTTGGAGGCGGAGAGTTGGGAGGGGTGGTTTGGATGTGAAGCGGGGTTGAAGAGAGGGGGGGTTGGGTGTCGGGCGGGGTCGGAGGGGGGGTTGGGTGTGGGATGAGGGGGTGGTTATGCTGCTCGACGGAGAGGGGGGGAAAGGGTTGGGTGTCGGATGAGGTTCGGAGGGGGGTTTGGGTGTAGGATGAGGGGGGGTGGCGCTGCGACGGAGAGGGGGGTAGGGGGTTGGGTGGTTATGTGTAGGGGGGGCTGCGACGGAGAGGGGGGGAAGGGGGTTGGGTGGTTAGTGGTAGGGGGGGGCGCTGCGACGGAGAGGGGGGAAGAGAGTTGGGTGTAGGATGAGGGGGGTGGCGCTGCGACGTAGAGGGGGGGAGGGGGTTGTGTTGAGGGGGGGTGTGGTGAGGGGGGGGGGGCGGTGAGGGGGGGTGCGGTGAGGGGGGGGTTGCGGTGCGGTGAGGGGGGTCGAGGAGGGAGCACTGCTTTGGTGAGGGGGGGGTTGAGGTGTGGTGAGGGGGGCTGCGGGCGGGATGGGGAGGGGGGGGGAGGGGTGTTGAGGGGGAGTGTGGTGAGGGGGGCTGCGGGCGGGGTGGGGAGGAGGGGGGGAGGGGTGTTGAGGGGGGGTGTGGTGAGGGGGAGTGCGGTGAGGGGGGTTGCGGTGCGGTGAGGGGGGGCGAGGAGGGAGCGCTGCTTTGGTGAGGGGGGGGTTGCGGTGCGGTGAGGGGGGTCGAGGGCGGGAAGGGGAGGGGGGGGAGGGAGGGGTGTTGAGGGGGGGTGTGGTGAGGGGGGCTGCGGGCGGGGTGGGGAGGGGGGGGGGAAGGGTGTTGAGGGGGGGTGTGGTGAGGGGGGTTGCGGTGAGGGGGGGTGCGGTGAGGGGGAGTGTGGTGAGGGGGGGTGCGGTGAGGTGAGGGGGAATAGCGATGGTGAGGGGGGCCGCGGGCGGGGTGGGGAGGGGGGGGTCTTGAGGGGTGGTGCGGTGAGGGGGGTGCGGTGAGGTGGGTGTTGCGGTGCAGTGAGGGGGGGCGAGGAGGGAGCGCTGCTTTGGTGAGGGGGGGGGGGTTGGGGTGTGGTGAGGGGGGCTGCGGGCGGGAAGGGGAGGGGGGAGGGAGGGGTGTTGAGGGGGGGTGTGGTGAGGGGGGGTGCGGTGAGGGGGGTTGCGGGGCGGTGAGGGGGGGCGAGTGGTGGTGAGTGGGGCCGCGGGCGGGGTGGGGAGGGGGGGGTGTTGAGGGGTGGTGCGGTGAGGGGGGTGCGGTGAGGGGGGTGTTGCGGTGCGGTGAGGGGGGGCGAGGAGGGAGCGCTGCTTTGGTGAGGGGGGGGTTGGGGTGTGGTGAGGGGGGCTGCGGGCGGGAAGGGGAGGGGGGAGGGAGGGGTGTTGAGGGGGGGTGTGGTGAGGGGGGGGGGTTGCGGTGCGGTGAGGGGGGCGAGGAGGGAGCGCTGCTTTGGTGAGGGGGGAGGTTGGGGTGTGGTGAGGGGGGCTGCGGGCGGGAAGGGGAGGGGGGGAGGGAGGGGTGTTGAGGGGGGGTGTGGTGAGGGGGGGTGCGGTGAGGGGGGTTGCGGGGCGGTGAGGGGGGGCGAGTGGTGGTGAGTGGGGCCGCGGGCGGGGTGGGGAGGGGGGGGGGGTGTTGAGGGGTGGTGCGGTGAGGGGGGTGCGGTGAGGTGGGTGTTGCGGTGCGGTGAGGGGGGGCGAGGAGGGAGCGCTGCTTTGGTGAGGGGGGGGGTTGGGGTGTGGTGAGGGGGGCTGCGGGCGGGAAGGGGAGGGGGGAGGGAGGGGTGTTGAGGGGGGGTGTGGTGAGGGGGGGTGCGGTGAGGGGGGTTGCGGGGCGGTGAGGGGGGGCGAGTGGTGGTGAGTGGGGCCGCGGGCGGGGTGGGGAGGGGGGGGTGTTGAGGGGTGGTGCGGTGAGGGGGTTGCGGTGAGGGGGGTGTTGCGGTGCGGTGAGGGGGGGCGAGGAGGGAGCGCTGCTTTGGTGAGGGGGGGTTGGGGTGTGGTGAGGGGGGCTGCGGGCGGGAAGGGGAGGGGGAGGGAGGGGTGTTGAGGGGGGGTGTGGTGAGGGGGGGGGGGTTGCGGTGCGGTGAGGGGGGCGAGGAGGGAGCGTTGCTTTGGTGAGGGGGGAGGTTGGGGTGTGGTGAGGGGGGCTGCGGGCGGGAAGGGGAGGGGGGGAGGGAGGGGTGTTGAGGGGGGGTGTGGTGAGGGGGGGTGCGGTGAGGGGGGTTGCGGGGCGGTGAGGGGGGGCGAGTGGTGGTGAGTGGGGCCGCGGGCGGGGTGGGGAGGGGGGGGTGTTGAGGGGTGGTGCGGTGAGGGGGGGTGCGGTGAGGGGGGGCGAGGAGGGAGCGCTGCTTTGGTGAGGGGGGGGGTTGGGGTGTGGTGAGGGGGGCTGCGGGCGGGAAGGGGAGGGGGGAGGGAGGGGTGTTGAGGGGGGGTGTGGTGAGGGGGTTTGCGGTGAGGGGGGGGGCGGTGAGGGGGAGTGTGGTGAGGGGGGGTGCGGTGAGGTGAGGGGGGCGAGTGGTGGTGAGGGGGGGCCGCGGGCGGGGTGGGGAGGGGGGGGGGTGTTGAGGGGGGGTGTGGTGAGGGGGGGTGCGGTGAGGGGGGGGTGCGGTGAGGGGGGGGTTGCGGTGCGGTGAGGGGGGGCGAGGAGGGAGCGCTGCTTTGGTGAGGTGGGAGGTTGGGGTGTGGTGAGGGGGGCTGCGGGCGGGAAGGGGAGGGGGGGAGGGAGGGGTGTTGAGGGGGGGTGTGGTGAGGGGGGCTGCGGGCGGGGTGGGGAGGGGGGGGGAAGGGTGTTGAGGGGGGGTGTGGTGAGGGGGGTTGCGGTGAGGGGGGGTGCGGTGAGGGGGAGTGTGGTGAGGGGGGGTGCGGTGAGGTGAGGGGGGGGGAGGGGCGAGTTGGGGCGCTGATTTGGTGAGGGGGGGGGGGGGGTTGAGTTGAGGGAGGGTCGTTGGGTGCCGCCAGGGGGGTTGGTTGTAAAGGGTCGGAGAGGAGGGTCGTTGGGTGCCGGCGGTCGAAGGGAGGGTTGGGGTGCCGAAGGGTGATGAAGAGGGTGGGGGGTTGAACGTAGAGGGTGGGATAGGGGGGATCGTTGGGTGCCGCCAGGGCGTTGGTTGTAGAGGGTCGGAGAGGGGGGTGGGGGTGCCGAAGGGTGATGAAGAGGGGGGGGGGTTGAACGTAGAGGGTGGGAGAGGGGGGATCGTTGGGTGCCGCCAGGGGTTTGGTTGAAGAGGGTCGGAGAGGGGGGATCTTGAGGGGGATTGAGGGTGAGGGGGGTGTGAGATGCTCTTCTTCTTTCCTCCCTAGTACAACTTGGTGTGTGCACTGAAAATAAGAACGGAATTCCTGAGGATGTTGAAGCAAGAATGAAAAAAGAGGCCATATTATATAGCTATTTCGAATGAGGGAGCACCTCTCAAGAAGGAGCGGTCTAGCATAAAAAGGTGATCAAAAAGAGAGGAGATGACAATGTTAATCTCATCCATCCGAGAGACAAACAAAGGAAAGGGCAAAACTAAAAGTTACTTAGCAAAACTAAGAGCCATTCAAGTGATGAATTTCTTTTTATGAAGTGATGAATTCCTGATTTTTATTGATGGAAAAGAAAACTTGCGCCCAATTTTTATTATTATTATTTTTTTTTTAATTTGATTTTCATTGATAAAGAAAAGAAAAAAAAAACGTGCGCCCAAATTTCTGCTTTTCATAAAAAACTACGCCCAAAATTCTGTGAGGTGATTATTACTACTTATTAAAACAATCCAAAACCAACAAGATAAAGGAAAATGCAATGGTTATGATACTTGATAATAAGCCTTGAGTCTGGAAATGTTAACTAAAGGTAGGGTGTTGCCATCGAGTGTTTCCAATTGCACTGCACCCCACTGCAACATCTTCGTAATGCGAAAAGGGCCTTCCCAATGAGGGATCCATTTCCCTTTGTTTTGATTAGAAATTTGTGGTCTGTGTAGCAGGGCTAAATCTCCAGGCTTCAAATTGTTTTGCCATAGATTTTTGTCATGAGTCTCCTTCCTGTGTAATTGCAGCTTCTCTAACTGTTTGGATGCTAAAATTCTCGATTCTTCCAGTTTATGCAAAGCAGTCAGTCTTGCTGAAACTTCCATCCCATTTTTCTCTAGTCTTTCCGTTCTTATAGAGCCTCTGATAAATTCAAATGGTTCAATAGGAACCAAGCCATAAACTAATTGAAAGGGGGAATACCCAGTCTCTTTATAGGCCATTTTGTATGCCCATAATGTACCCAGATAGGCCCGTCCCCAAGAGGCCGGCTGCAACATGCATTCTTTTCGTAACATTGAAATTAATACTTTGTTCGTTGACTCGGCTTGTCCATTAGCTCGTGGGTAGTATGCACAAGAAGTCCTGTGTAAAATGTGATACCTGTTGGAAATTTCCTGCAATATTTTGTTAACAAAATGAGTACCCTGATCGGTACAGATTTCCAGCGGGCATCCAAATCTGCAAATGATGTTACAATACAAAAAGTCAGCCACTGTTTGTGCAGAGCAATCTGTTGATGCAATAGCTTCAGCCCATTTTGTTGCGTAGTCCGTGGCTATCAGTAAGTACTTTTCCCTTTTTGGAAGTGCCGGAGGGTATATAGGCCCAACAAAGTCTAATCCCCACTTCTCAAAGGGCTGCCAAGAAGTGGAAACTACCAAAGGGTGATGTCTTTGCTTGGTGGGTTTAGGTCCACACCTCTGGCACACATCACATGTTTTTCTCCAATTATCTGCATCCCTAAAGAGTGTAGGCCACCATAGACCAGCATCTAGTATTCTCTGGCTCATGATATGCCCTGGAAGGTGCCCACCACCTGTTCCTTCATGTGCAAATTGCAGTATTTCCCTCACTTCATCTTCCTCTAAGCATTTCCTCATCCTGTCATCCTTGCCCTGTCTGTAGAGTTTACCTTCAATGAAAGTATATGGTCTACTCTTGATAAGCAGCCTCTTTCTTAGTACAACATTAGCACTTTCTGGATACAATCCGGTATTAATGAACTGCTTGATATCATCATACCATCCTTTAGGTTGTATAGCAAACAAGTGTGCGTCCGGGAAATCATCATTGATACCACTGGTTTGATCCTTCCTATTTATTCTGGACAAGTGATCCGCCATCACATTTTCTTTTCCTGGCTTATGGATTACCGAGAAGTCGAACTCTTGGAATAACAGTAACCACCTCCATATTCTACCCGTAGCATGTGGTTTGTTGAGTAAGTACTTGAGTGGTTGGTGATCTGATATAATAATAAATTTTACCCCCAATAAGTAATGGCAGAATTTTTGAACTGCAAAGACCATTGCTAGTGCTTCCCTTTCGGTAGTACTGTAATTTCTTTCAGCCTTGGTCAAGATTCTACTGGCATATTGAATTGGCCTGTCCATTTTAAATTCTTCACTGGGTTGAGTCAGAACTGCTCCCACTGCATATGCACTGGCATCGACATGTATATGAAAGATTTTTGACCACTCCGGGGTGACCAAGATAGGAGCACACACTAGCCGTGACCTTAATGTCTGATATGCTTTTTCCTCCTCTTCTTCCCATTTGAAAGGTACTTCTTTACCTGTGAGTCTAGTCAGAGGTCTAGCTATCTCTGCATACATTTTTATAAACCTTCTATGATAACCGGTATGCCCCAAAAAACTCTGGATCTCTTTAGGAGTTTTGGGTTTAGGTAACTTTAATATAGAGAGAATTTTGTCAGGATCTGGGGCCATACCTTTAGCGGATACCACATGTCCTAAGAGGGTTCCTTCTGTCACAAGGAAGTGACATTTATTTGGATTGAGCTTTAACTTAGTTTCTCTACATCTTTGGAAAATATTCTGCAGCTGTCTCAGGTGCTGGTCCAAACAATCTAGATGAGTTTCTTTGTGAGATCCTGAAAATGAAGAGAAATCATCCATGAAAATTCTAAGTGATTCCAGCAATAAGGGGCCAAAAATGAGATTGACCGTTCTGTTAAATGTGGCTGGAGCATTTCTTAGCCCAAATGGCATTTTTACATACACATACGTTCCCCACGGTGTGATAAAAGCAGTCTTTTCACGATCCTCTGGGTGTATTGATATTTGATTATAGCCACTGAAGCCATCCATAAAACTATATAGTGCATGCCCTGCCACTTCTTCAATGACCTGTTCTGCAAAAGGCATAGGGAACCCGTCTGGAATGGTCACCTTGTTGAGAGCTCTAAAGTCCACACAAATCCTGATTTTATTAGTATTCTTCTTTGGTACTATAACCATAGGCGAGAGCCACTCTGAGTGTTCCACAGGAATGATGATTCCTGCATCTTCCATCTTTTGGATTTCCACATACACAGCTTCGGCATACTTTGGATTGAGTCTATAACTCCTTCCTCTGATGGGTCTGGCTCCCTCAACCAGAGGAATTCTGTGCTCTCCATAAGATGCAGGCACTCCTTCTAAGTCTTTATAATGCCAGGCAAAAACATCTGCATACTGGGTTAAGAATGATTTTACCTTTTCCAGGAGCTTTGGGTGGCTCCACAACCAAGTGGCCACTAGAACTGGTTGATTATTGTTTTGGGTGCATAAATGTACTTCTTGAACCGGATTTCTTGTTACCAGATTATCTTCTTCTGCATCTGCTTCCTTGTCTTCTTCTACTAGCTTTTCGTGCATTGCTTCATAAGCAGGGGTATTTTGAACTTCGATGTTTTCCTCCTTGTCCTGTATCCATCCTGCAGGGATTTCTTGAATTGGGAAAGAACATTCAACCTCAGAATTTTTTACCTTGCTTTTAGCTTGGGAAACTTCCTTATCTGATGTTGACACATCCTCCTCCAATTTGTATTTGAGGGGTATCTTCCTGCCCCTTCTGTGGTCAGTGATGGGCTCTCCCAATCCATCAACCTGGACCTTTCCTTTGTCTTCATCATAGCCTCCAAATGTACCAGGATTATCAAGAAAAATTCCAAAACAAGAAGAAGAGTTGCCGGCATGAAGCCAACTTAAAATATCCTCTTCTTCCTCAAAATCTATTTGGGGCTGATCCTCCGCTTCTGTTTCCATGCAAATGCTCACTGTTTGCATCATACTTGTGTTTCCTTGATTGTCTGGGCCTTCTTCTAAATGAATTTGTGTCAGCTCCTGCCCTTTCTTTTGTACCCACATGGTGTCCTTACCCCAATCATGAATGACACTGGCATGCCTCAGCCAAGGTCTTCCAATTAAGAGAGGAAATCCTCCTTCAACCTGGGGCAATCTTAAAACCACAAAATCCAGGATAAATAGATTACCTTGTACTTCAAGTGGAACTTTTGGGATTACCCCTAAGGGCCTTACTTTGCTCTGATCTGCCAAAGTGACCGTGAAATTTGCAGGTCTTGAAGGGTGGAGTCCAATCCTTTTCATGGTATGTTCAGGCATCAAATTAATGCCAGAACCACCATCTACAATAACACCTTGAAATTCATGGCCCTTGATTGATATTGTAAGCCGAGGGCTTTTATAATCTGTAAGGGGTGCTTCCCCCCTAATTATCCCTTGATGTAAGATAGCAGTCTTAGCCACTAAGCTTGTCGTAGAAGCTTCATCAATTATCTGCAATAATTCTGACCTGAATTTCCCATCCATCTTTATTAAATCAAGAATACTAACCTCCTTCTTAATAGACTTGAGTAGTTTTGAAGCCTCTGATTCTTTAAGGAAGTGAGCTTCATTTGCTTTGCCAAACTCTTCTTGAGCCCTCTTGAAGGCATGCCCAATGGCATCTCCGGTGCCTGTGAGACATTCCTTGTGGTTTGTGTCTGCACCTGTAGTATCTTTGTCTTCCATTGCAACTCTGTCTTTGTTCAACTCCTTAATTATCAATTCTTGATTTTCTACCACTTTTGCCGTTCCCTTGCTTCTTGTCTGTACTGCAAAAGATTCGAGTTCTTCTAATTGTACCACTCTAGTGGATGGTGAGGGTTCATTTACCTGAGGTAATATCTCCTCCTTGAATACAGAGATCATTTGGAGATGGGGTCCGGAAGTGGAGGCTTGATTCTTAGGACAACAGTTTGTATAGTGATCTCTGGCCTCTGGACAATTCCTGCAAGGAGGTGCATTTTCCGGCAGGGTGCATCTAGATTGGTAGTGCCCACATTCTCCACATCTGAAGCAAATAATTGGCCTTCTAGGCCCATTTGCAAGGTTAGTTCTTGGTCTAGGATTATAGTTATTACCTTGGTTTGTTGCTGCTGCCATTACATTTGCTGGTGGTAAGAGCCCGCCTTGTGTCCAGTATGTCGTTGTCGATATTCCCCTTGATTGGCATTCATGGGCCTCATGCCCAATCTTTCTGCATAATTGACAAGTCACATTTAGCAAAGGACATTCACTTACTATATGTCCTTGCTTACTGCACATGGAGCACCATAGTCCGTTCTTAATGCCGCCTCCTTTTAGTTCTTGCAACTCCTGCCTCAGCTGAGCTAGTTCCTCTGCTTGGGCTTCCTCTTCCTTTTGGAGCTTGAGGGCTCCAATCTCTCTTCTCAGCTGAGCTACAGTAGTCTCCTCCTCTGTATAGGGCTTATTCCTCTTCAAGCCTTCCAGTTCCCTTCTTAACTGGCTCACTGGGTCCTCCAGTTCTGTACCATATGATAGTTGGGAAGAAGTTGTACCATACTGGTGCCTTATTTGTTCCAAGCGGGTGGCCGTATTGATGAATTCCTCAACAGAGGCAGTAGGTAGCACTAACTCTTTTATTTTGCATTGGGTGACCACAGGTAAAGGTTTGGCTAACCACTTCTTGACAAAGAAGTCGTGTGGTGGATCCGGTAATTTAGCCATTAATGCTTTTGCCCTGGTCACGAATTCGGGGAACTTCTCTCCTGGACCCAACTTTAAGTTTTCCAATTCTTCTATAATGATCTCAGCCGTGTTGCCATGCTGAAATTGATTCTTAAAGGCCTCTTTCATCAAATCCCAAGAGGTAAAGTGATTTTCGGCAAACTGACTAAACCACTTGTCTGCCAGACCTTCCAATGTGGCGGGGAAGAGTATCAAGAAAGCATCTTCCCTACCCATTAGTCCCCTAGTCTTACATAATGAAAGAAATCGTCGAATGTGCTCATCTGGGTCCTCATGGGCTAAACCTCTGAAGGAGGGGAATTTTATGTTTAACCTGGAGAGCAAGATTTCTAGGTCCACCTGTCCTGCCATGCTTCCTACCGATGAAGTCGATGAAAGTGGACTCGATGATCTTCGGTTCGTCTTTCTTCTTGTCTGCTTGCACGTGATTCTCAAGGTTTGTGACCGGGTCGCGGTCATGAGCTATTCATAGTCTACTTAAAATGAGACACTTGATAAAAGTATGTACCTTTTGGCCTACTGTAGTAATGTAGTCGACACTGGAATGTTGTCCTCCAATGGCAATATATAGTCTCCTATGCTCAAAGCTCCTTGGAAGTCCCACCGGGCGTGCCAAATTTTGTTGGGGATTCGGGGACAAGAAGGAGTTTGAGGATTTGTAGGAGAAGAAGAGATGATGAAAATGGAATAATAGTGAGAACTTCTGCAAAGGAATACTCTTGGAAACCTTGAATATTAATTATCCTTCAACAATTACAATGACTGCGCACAGTCTAATCAATGACTAAATACCACTTCAGAGAGTATCAATTACTGAAGATCAGTTATCTCAAGTCTTCTAGCGGCGGCCTCTCGTGCACCAATCCTTCACTTGCTTCCCGCTTCCCTTGTGCACACCTTGCACTAAGCTTCCGCCAAGCTAAGGAATTGATATCACTGCGCACGCACACAATGGAACTCTTGGAATCCAGCCCGTCTTCTCTCTTCTCTGCACACTTTCCTCCTGGCACCCCTTGCACTCTTGAATGTCGTCGCACACAGGAGGCTCTTCTTGCTTCCTCTCTTGCTCCTCTGAAGCTCTCTCTTGCTCCCAACTCTTGATATGCAAGAATAGCCTTTGTCCTTCCTTTTGTTTGAGAGTCCGCCGGTTCGCGCACTCTAACTGCAATACAATCTTGGTGTCCTTTCAATGTCCCAAGATTGTCTTTTTGAACTGGTCCTCAACGATTCGCTACTTTGTCTTGTAGTGACTTTAGAACAAGAGTGACTTTTAAAATAAAATTTTGATTGGGCGGCCTATTTCCACCTTTTCGTACGCGGCCTTCCACCTTCACCTTTCCTTTTAATTCTTTTACTTTTGCATCTTAAGATTTAGATTCAACCTTTGAACCTTAAGAGGAAAAATACTTTGTACCTTTAGTTTCAACCGGTTAGGGCTCTACACACGTTGATGGTGGAATGGCTTTGTGTCAAACGAAATATATTGACACATTATTGCAGCGTTTTGGCCTTGAAGACTGTAAGCCTATTGCCACTCCTATGGAGACAGGTTTACAATTGAGTCTTCATGATGCTGGAGATGCATTTGATGCTGTTCTCTATTAGGAGGCTGTTGGATGCTTGATTTAATTATGCATTACTCGGCCAGATATTCAGTTTGCTGTCTCACAGATGAGCAGGTTTATGATTTGCCCAAGAGTCACGCATTGGAAAGCGGTTAAGCGCATCTTTCGCTACTTGAGTGGTACTCGGCTACTTGGGTTGTTTTATCCCAAGGGGGGATCACTACCGCCAGATTTGCATGCTTTTTCTGACTCAGATTGGGTTGGTTGCTATGACACTCGTGTGTCCACCAGTGGTTTTTGCTTCATGCTTGGTAGCTCATGTATATCTTGGTTGAGCAAGAAGCAGCCTACTGTGGCCACTTCCAGTTGTGAGGCTGAGTATAGGGCAGCTTTCACAGCGACTGTTGAGTGTGTGTGGCTCAGACGCCTTATGGCTGATTTGGGTGTTGGCCAGTCTTCTGTCACCACCATCTTCACTGACAGTCAGAGCACATTGGCAGTTGCGAGGAACCCTGTGTTCCATGCTCGCACTAAGCACATTGAGGTGCATTATCACTATGTCAGGGAGAGGTTCTCTGCTGGGGAGATAAGCTTGGCATATGTGCCCACGCAGGAGAACATTGCAGACCTTTTCACGAAGGCTCTGCCTAGGGAGAAGTTTGAAGCTTTCCGCAAAGCTTTGGGCTTACTTCCTTTTGTGGAGTGATTTCCACATAGCTTGGCACTTCCTTATACATGAGTGCCAGCTCCTTGTTCACCGCATCACTCCCAGGGGGGATTTGTTGATATATTTAGGTAGTGATATGTGTGAACACTCTAGGACCGCTGGGCCACTTTTTTCCCTCTTTAGGAGGTTTTTTTTCCCCGGCTTGTATTTACGCCTATTGCCCTAATGGGCTACTTATCTTTGTACATTCTCTAGTAATACATTCAGTCTTGTGTATTGTGCTCCAAGCTTCTTCTTCTTCCTTGTGCTGTTCGCGTGCTTCCGCAGACATCTAACTCCAACAAGCCCGACTCTTGACCATACACCTCGCCATCTCCATGAGTGACATGTTCTTCGATTCAGAAACTCCATTTTGTTGAGGTGTATACGACACTGTATACTGCTGATTTATCCCATGATCAGCCAAAAATGCATTAAAGACAGAAGACATATACTCCATTGATCAAAACAGAGGGTGCCCATTTTACATGTTGACAGATTTTTAGCCAAAACTAGAAACTGTTTGAAGCACATAAACACTTGGGAATTTGCCTTCAATGGATATACACATGCATGCCTAGAAAAATCATCGATGAATGTCACGAAGTAAAGCTAGTTCCCAAAAGAACGTGTCTCAATAGAACATAGACATCACTATGAACAAGCTACAATTTCTTAGTAGCCTTTGGGAAGGAGGAACGCTGAATTTTTCCCAAAATATAGCCTTCACATACATGTTTACCGGGTGCCTCAAGTTTGGGCAAAGAGGACACCATTTTAGATTTCTGTACGCATAACAACTAGCAAAATTGATGACCAAAGCATCCATGCCAAAGCTTTGCATCTAGCATAGCCTAAGAATCATGTACTATAGATGTTGAATCATTCATAGATCTTTCATAGTCTATGAGCTTATATAGCCCACGACATGAAATGCCAAAAGCAATAATCACATTTCCATTTGACAAATCATGAATTGTACACCTGTCATCAACAAATTTCACAACCAAGCCAATCTTGGCTAAGGCCAAAAGTGATAACAGATTCTTCTTGATCCTTGGCACAAATAAAGCATCTGACAAAGTAAAAGAACTACCATCAACAGTAGTCAGAATGATCTTACCAACTCCCATGACATGATAAGAGGATTTGTTGGCACATGTGATAGTATTCCTTGTAGGGGAAGGCTCGAGTGATGCGAAGAAACTGCGCTGTCGGATAGAATTTATTACTCTTAAGATATTACAAAAATTAAAAGATTAATTGTTTGATATAAGTTTGGTTAAATTATGAAATTTTTGACTAATGTTTGATTTAATTTTGCAGAAAAAGAAGTTGCTGATCAATATCAAGATGGGAAGTATTTATTTAAGTATATTTAAGGGTATAGATGAAAAGTCAAGGGTTAGTTAAGGGGTTTTCTATGTTTTGAAAGTAATGTAAGGGAAATTAAGGGTCAATTATAGGTTTTGATCATGTTTTATAGGGTTTTAGCTATATTATAAGGGTAATTAAGGGTTAAATGAATATTTTGAGCATGATTTTTAAGGTTCTAGTTAAATTTTAAGGTTAATTAAGGGTTAAATATTCATCCTAGAGGGTTATGGAAGGTTAGAAAATAGGTTTATGGGTTAGTTGGAGTTAAATGATGTGGTTTAAAGTTAGTTGTAGGAAAAAACTAAGGTTAAATGTTTAAATAAGTGGGTTGTAGTCTATAAATGAATTATTAAATAGATTAATTATATCATATGGAACCTTAGCAAAATAATAGAAAAATATATTAATTATTTATTTCCACTAAGCTTATGGTATTAAATAAAATGGGTTAAATTAAATTTTATTCTAAAGTTTAGTATTTATTCTAAAGTTTAGTATTTAAATAAATTATAAAAAAAAGAAGTGAAAAGGTTATTTAAAATCTAAAGTCTATGGTCTATTGAATATTTAATTGGTTGGTTGAAAATTGGGGGAAAATCACATAAAGGAAATTTCCACGCCTATTTTGTTGTTGGATTGTTGTTGAGTTAAAGAGGAGTTCATTTAGGTAGTTGGTTCAGTTATCTAATGGAAATTGTAGGCTATGGTGGGCTACTCTCATCTATTTAAAGAGGGGAGTACGTGCTCACAAGTTCATATGATCTTTTTCAGGTACTTAATTTTTCTCTAGACTATAGTCAGATTTGTACTTAGCTTTATGACAGTCCTCTGACAGGAGGAGAGAGAAGACCATCTCTCTTGCTTTTGTCCTTCAATTTATGGAAAGCAATTTTTTTTTGGAATTTCAGGATATGCAGAGATTTGTTTTTCATTCTCTTCCTTTCTTCCTTTTCTTCTTTTCTTTTCTTTATTGATTTTCCTTTTTTCTTTGTCCTTTCCCCTCTCCCTTTCTTTAATGCTTAAATTTTTTTTTTTTTTTTTTTTTTTGAACACAACAGAAAGTATAAAATTGATGCTGGAAAATAAAATACAACAGATGCCACTACAACCCTGACAGGGAGGGCATAGCAGGGTCACCCAAGAATACTGTTTACATAATCACCAAGGAAGGTAATCATGTCCAACCTGGACTTGGAGTACAAAGGGAGAAGCTTATTTTTCCAAGCATTACAATGGTTTTTCTTCATGATTTCAAAGGGACTCTGGGGGATCGATTGACTACTTTGATAGGCCGAGAGACAAAGGTTGATGATGGCTTTCAACCCATATATACAAGAGAAGAAGTGATCTTTGTTATTTGTTCTAAAAAGGACATTGTTCCTGTTCTTCCAAATAGACCAGAAGAAATGATTCCTAATAATTTGCCACAGGAGAATGTCAAGGCCATAAGATTCACCAATAAGGATTTCCTTAGAATTGGGTATTTTTAAACCCTGCATCTGACTGAAAGACCAAATGCAGCTCCAAAATCTTGCAGCAGATTTGCACTTTACAAACAAATGCTCCAAGTCCTCTACTTTATCACAATTTTTACAGAGACCAGCATCAATTTTATACTTTCTAGCTTGACTTCCCGTCCAGATTCCTTGATGGAGAATTAGCCAGTTTAGACAAGAATGCTTGTTGGAGATAGGAAAGGCCCAGCAACACTGAAATCTGTACTTCCACTGTAAATGGGACCATTGCAGGTCCCACTTCTTGTTGAGTTTCCCAGTGATTTCTTTTACACTTCTGGACTTCCTTCTATAGCATCTTAGCATATCTCCAGCAATGTCATGGATATTAATCTCTTTTTTCCACAAGTTGCCTTCCAATTTTTCCTGCAAATGCTCTTTCTTATCCAGGAGAATCTGTTTACAAGACAAAGACAATCCATCAGTATCAAGAATAACATTGTCCTCCAGTACTTCTCCTCCATTTATCAAATCTTGCCAATGGGCAAAGCCTTTTTTCCTGCACTTGTTCCATCTGATGGGGAGGGACTGATGGTTGTTTCTTGCAGACCAGCCCAGCCAAATGGAGTCCTGAACCAAGAAAGTAATATTGTTAGCAAACCAAATCGGGAGAATGTAATTAGATTTAATTGTCATCCAAGCCTTCCAAAAGTTACATATAAGTTGACTGCCTATAGGCACAAACTCAGCAGGAGAAGAGATCACATCCCACAGAGAGCAACCATCCCAGCTTTTGTTGTTCTTGACTTTAAATCTATTGACATTTCTTTTAATCAAACAAGCCCAGAAGTCATTAGAAGAAGCAGCTCTAAGAATCCACTTAGCAGACATTTGAGTGGCCATCCTAGAGGGGCAAATAAGACCAAGACCCCCTTCACTCTTCTTCATACAACAATTAGACCAAGCAACTTTAGGGATTCTAGATCCTCCCCATAAAAACTTCCTAGCCAGAGAAATGACCTGCCCAATCTGCTTCTTGTTAGGCCTCCAACAGGAGAGAAAGTAAGTCAAAGAGGGGAGGATATAGTGCTTCAAGGTAAAAGTTCTATGAGACAAGGTACTATAAATATCATTCCACATGAAGATTTTCGATCTGAATTTATCAACAACCCACTGCCACCTCTGATCATAAGAGACACCAAATCCCATAGGAATTCCTAACAGCCTGAAAATGGAGCCTTTCTTAATGATCTCACAACCAGCAGACACCACACACTGAGGAATCTTATTATCAGTGGAATAAAAACCAGTTTTTTTATGATTGACTACAGATCCACTAGCAAGACAAAACAACTTAAGACAGTTGAGAAAATAGTTAGCAGAATTTTCCCCAGCTTGCATTACCATATTGGTATCGTCTGCAAACATCTGCAGGCCAAGGGGAGAGGCAGCCTGGGGGATATCTAAACCCATAATGTTACCTTTAGAGATGCAATCTTTCACCAGCCAACCTAAGGCATCACTAGCAATAGCAAAAAGCAAAGGTGCCAATGGGCAACCTTGCCTAACAGACCTGCACAACCTGAAAGGGTTAGAAAGACAGCCATTTATAGTCACTTTAGAAAAGGCATTACCAAACAAAATGCTGACAAATTTGATGAATTTTCTTCCTAAACCAATATCCTGCAGAGATTGCAGAATGAAATCCCACTCCATTCTGTCATAAGCCTTATCAAAGTCAATTTTGAAGAAGTAAGTATCAACATTGAGCTCATTGTAATACTCAAGACCTTCCCATATAGTGATAATGTTGTCAAGGATAAACCTACCTTTTATAAACCCTTTTTGCTCAGGGAGAATGATGCTATCCATGAGAGGGCTAAGCCTCCTGGCCAAAATAGAAGCAAATATTTTATACAAAGAAGTCAGACAGGAGATAGGTCTCCAATTATTCAAATCATCTTTGGGACCTTTTTTATGAATAATCTTGATCACTCCAGTGTTAATAAAAGGGGAAAGGGAACCCCTTCTAGAGGCCTCTTGCCAAATTTTGAGAATAATGGGCACCAACTCTTCTTTGAATTCCTGAAAAAACTCATTGGGTAAACCATCATGACCAGGAGACTTACCAGGCTTCAATTTGTTAATGGATTCTCTAATCTCACCAGCAGAAAGGGGCATGTCAAGGAGGGAGTCCATTCCCTGAGGAACCATTTTTTTCCTACAAAGGGCAATGGCAGCTCTTGCACTCCACACAGAATCCCCTCTCTTGGGAGGTTGAGAGAATACATTGGCAAAGAACCTGTGAGCAACCTGCAGATTATCTTTCATACTGGAAACATGCAAACCATCATTGTTTCTAAGCAGGGGAATGAAGTCCCTGACTTTCTTCCTTTTCAAAAGCTCAAACATATGTTTATTCGGTTTATCTATCTTACCTGCCCAGAATTCTCTAGAAGAGGCAAGGGCACCTCTAGCAAGGAGGTAGTCCACTTTCTTGACTTTTTCCTGAAGATCAAACAGCTTAACTCTTTTGGTACTCTCATCAATATTAGCTTGCTCAATTAATTTAATCTCCTGTATTATCATCATCCTTCTTTTGTATCTTATATTCTTGGCCCTTTTTTTATAATGTTTAATAATATCTTGAATTTCTTTAACCGCTCTTTCCCAAGCTACAAAAGGAGGCAGATCCGAGTCAAAGTGCTTTAACAGAATTTCAGAAATTTTGTTTTTCACAACCGGAATCTTGAACAACGACGAGTCCAGATGAGGCCAGCCAGCCCTATAATTGGGGCTGTTATTGAACAACTTGACAGTCAAAGGCAAGTGATCAGAAAGCAAAAGAGATTGATCAGTAGTACAATGGAAATTAGACAGATCACGACTCCTGCCCGAATTCATGTAGAACCTGTCGAGTCTAGCAGACAAATAATGCAACTGCCCCCTGTTATTCCAAGTATGCTCGGTATTAGTAGAGAGATCCACTAATTTATGCTTATCTATCAAATTATACCAACTCTGCTTCTCACTACCAGACACAACATTATCACTATTACCAGTTTTGTCACTGTTAGAAGTGACCATATTAAAATCTCCAGTCAGCCAGATGTCACCTTTGATCCTAGCTATCTCTTCCCAACAGTTGGTTCTCTGACAAGCATTGTTAGCTGCATAAACACAAACTATAGTGACATTGAGAGGAGCTTTACACTTAACCGCAATCCATTGGTTAGAAGGGCTCGACTGCACTTCTTCAATGAGGTGTCTAATCCCATTAGCAATACCAATAGCCGCACCTCCTTTGCCCATGTGATCAGTATACAACCAATGACAGTTACTAGAAACGGTTCTCAAATTCATCAACAGAGGGTGGCCACCTATCTTAAGCTCCTGCAAGCAAATAAAGTCAGTAACGAAAGAAGCATCCTTCAGCCAGTTATTTAAAACCTTGCCTCTAGTCGGATCAGAAAGCCCTTTTATGGTAAAAGAAACCAGTTTGATGCAATCCATAAGAAAAAACCGAAGGGAGAAGAGACTTACTTCTTGAGGTTCTTACCAGCCTTCGCAGAGGAGAAGGAAGTCCTTACCGTTTCTTTCCTCTTGGCATTGTTTTTACCTTTCCCTTTAGGACTAGGGGACCTGACATTGGCCATGTTGACATCATTTTCATTGGAACAGACAATATTAGTTTGGTTATCGGTAACCTCATCAGCACAGTTAAGTTGTTCCACAAACATATCATCACTATCATCTTCTTCAGAAGACGCAGAGACCGGAGTGGTGCTGGTATCAGGTATTTTTCCATACTTATCTGTGGCTGTACTATCACTACCTGCCTGATTTGTACAAGTATTTTGAGTACCATTGTTCAAATCCTTGTACTTTTGTTCCACAGAAGTATCTGCATCCAGACCAATAACCTGTTCTTTTTCTAAAATCTGAAAAGGATTAAAAACCCCCTTGACAAGAGGCTCATTTCTGGCAGCCATATTAGGGTTTTTTTTCCTTTTACTGTAGGAAACCTTTTTGAAGACCTGATTCTCTTTATTATGGGCCGACCTGGATGGAGAAGGTTCAGCTGGGGGCACTTCATCACTTACCAACCCTTCTTCTTGCTTTTTAACCAGCAAAGGGCAGTCTCTTATTAGATGTCCCTGTTTGAAACAATTAAAACAGGCATTTGGCAAGTTCCTGTACACAACACATTGAGTATGCATCTTATAGCCTTCTGAATTTTTTATTATCAGTTCAGTTTTAACATCTTTTGAAATATCAACCTCAATAAGTAGCTGAGGATCCCATTTAGGGTTAAACTCTTTCTTAGGCTTTTGACCAAGCACTTTCCCTAGTAAAGATCCTAATTTTTCAAGCCAAGGGTAATATTCCACCGGAAAGTCAGGGAATTCCACCCAAACCGGTGCTTTGGTCGGCTTATTGTTCCTAGGATTAAACCCAGGGTACCACTTGTAAAATGACAGAGGAGTATTCCTAATGATCCAGTGGCCCTCTGCTAGAACTTTGATAGCATTGTTCACATCTTCAAAGAAGAAGAGAAAAAAATTATTGGGAAGGTATTGAACATGTCTAACAAATAAACCCCTACTTTCCCAATTTATTTTGATCCAGTTTTTAAGGAAATCCTGAGCAGGGCGCGGTCCATGACAATGGGCAATCACTACTTTGTCCTCAAGATGTAGGTTCCACCTATCGAGTTCAGCACTCTCAATGATGAGAGTACAGTCTTCCTTATCAGCTTCTTCACTATCTAGATTAATCGCGTGTTCATTTCTGACAATCGGAACGGAATCATCTACCATATTAACAGCAGCAGAGACCTTACCTTTACCTTTTTCTTCACACATATCAGACGGAGAGCAGTGTTTACCTGACATCTCGTAATCAACGAACATGGAAACGTAGTCATGTTTCTTACTCTGAAGCTTTTCAGCGTATGTCATGCGATCGTTACTGTTGCCTTCCGTCTGTAAGTCATGGACCTTCGCACCACTCGGGAGAGCCTCCACAGGACGGAACGAACTAGCACCAGCCTCATAGACCGGGTTAGTCATTGACTTCATCACATTTCCTTGATAACCAGAGCTTGAAGGAGGGAAACCATCACGAAGAGCATCGTGCAGAGACATGGCGGGAACCAAGGAGGAACCCCCCCTGTCGGGGGGAACGAACGAATAGTGAGGAGGACAGGGCAGCGCCGCGAGAAAGACACCAAGGGGCGGTAGAAGAGAACCTCGCAGTTACTCCCCCACTACGCACGACTTAGGGCAGACGCAGCATTCATTTTTCTTCCTCAAACACCGTCAATGTCGTAGTTGCATCGTTATTGAAGTTGTCTCACTTGTGGTGAGTAGCTTCAGCAAGAAGGGAAGGGTTGTTGTGTGTCTCCATGATCATGTGTCTCCATTACTACTGGGATTTGGGCCCAGAGAGAGCTTTAATGCTTAAATTTTCTTCTCCCTCTCCCTCTCTTTCTCTGCCGGCGGCGCAGCAGCGCTGCGCGCGCAGCAAAGAGAGAGAGAGAGAGAGAGAGAGAGAGAGAGAGAGAGAGTGAGTGAGAGAGAGTGAGAGAGAGAGAGTGAGAGAGAGAGAGAGTTTTGTTTTTTTTCTTTTTTTATATATATTTTTTATTTTATTTTCCCTCCTTCCCTCCCTCTGCATCTGCCGACGGCGCGCCAGCCACAATAGAGAGAGAGAGAGAAAGAGAGAGAAAGAAAGAGAGAGAGAGAGTGAAATAAATGAGTTTTTTTTAATTCATTTTATTGGTTTATATAAGAATCTTATTTAATAGATTTTATTTTCGTAATATTATATGATATTTTATAGGTTTTATTTTCGTAATATTTATATTGTTTATGAGTTATAGATTAATAATTTAAAAAATATATGAAATAAATACTATTTATAAATGTTTATGTTTATTTATGTATTTATTTATATATATGTGTATTTATTTATGTATATGTATTTATTTATGTATATGTTTTAGAATATGTTTATGTTTTCTATGTATGTGTATGTGTGTGTGAAAGTATTTTAGCTTAGGTTCATTATATCTTAATGATATTATGTCATGCATAGTCATTAAATATGTATGTTAAAATGAATGATATGTAAAGGGTTATGAGTTTATGCCATGTAGGGTATGAAAGGGTATGCATGTATGTTTATCTTTCTAAATTGATTTTGTTTTTATGATTTGCATTCCTAATCTTTTTTATGAGTTTCAGGTTCCAGAAAGAGGGTCCATTTAGCTTCTAACCTTACCTTTCTCTAAGATTCCATTTCATCATCTAAACTTTACCTTATTCATTCACTTATCCTAACCATTCTTAACCTATCCTTTCTTTTCCTACCTTTAACCCAAGCTTCTTCAACCTTTAGAATGATATGAACCTATTAGAAATGCATATATCCATGATAGATGTTGTTAGAGTTAAGTTCATTCATGTATCATGTTAGGCATGTTTAGTCATTGATTGAACCCATGTTAGTTGTTAGTGCATGAACCCATGTTAGTTGTTAGTGTATGTTCCTATGTTAGGTAAGTGCATGTTAGAAGTTAGGTATTACAAATTAGATGTTCAAAGGCATGTTAATGCATGTTAGAAATGTATGCATGTTAGTCAATTAATGTATGCATATTAGATGTTATGTGGTTGCATGCATATTGATTTATGTTATGCATGTAGGATAGTGTTTGCATTTATGTATACATATCATGCATGTTGTTTGATGCATGTTTGTGCATGTATGTTCATGCATGGTTGCTAATGCATGTGCATGTATGCATGATCATTCATGTGTGTATGCATGTGCATGTATGCATGAGAGTATGCATGATCATTTAGTGCATGTAGGCATGTTGTATGCATGTTCATTTAGTGCATGAGTTGAGTGTATGTGTGGGAAGGTGTAAGGTAGTGCATGCATGTTCATATGTATGTATGTTATGTATACATGTTTATGCATGAATGTGTGCATGTCATGTATGTAAGCATGTATTTGTATGATTATGCATATGTTTGTTTGTATAAGTTGTTTATGTTAGTGCATTTTACATGTTCATTTATGCATATAAATGCATGCTTGTGAGCTATGTTAGTGTAGTTTAATTTGCATGTTCATGTGTGTGCATATCATATATGTATGTATGTATGTATATGTATGGTATGCATATGTATGTTAGTGCATATATGTTTATGTAGGTGTAATTATGCATGTGCATGTATGTTAATGCATGGTTATTAGTGCATATGTATGATTGCTTGTTGCATGTTAGTGCATATATGTTATGCATATTCATTTATGCATGTGCATGTATGCATATGAGGTGTGTTAGTATGCATGTGATGCATGTTAAGCTTATATACTATGTATGAATATGTATAAGTATATGAAACAATGTATTTATATGTTTGATGTATAATAAAGTAATCATATAAATGAATTATTTATTGCAATGTATTTGTTTAAATAAATGGATGTACTTAAATACATATGTGTTTTAGGAAGTTAAATATTTTATATTAAGCTAAGTGTTTCTAATTATGCTAAGTTTTAAATGAGTGTTACTTTTTTTTTTTTAATGCATACTAATAAATTTATCATATGATCTTTTTCAGAGAGCTGTTGGCAAACTGGAGATTCATGTGATTTTCTGAAGAATTGCAACCCTGTTAATGAACTGAAGATTTGCAGCAAAAATAATTACTTAGTTTAAACTATTGATTAGCTTGTATAGGTTATTCATTAAGCTTGATTAGGTTATCATTTATGACATTATCTTATAAGTGTGTATAGGAATTTGATCATTAATCTAGTGGCATTTTCATCTTATGTCTAAAGAGGCTTCTTTACGTAGTTCTTTTCTACCTCCAGCTACATTTGATTTATTATTTCCTAAACCAGTTGAGGAAGTTGAAGAGTTAGTTAAAAATAAGATAGTTAAGGAAACTTTGCATGATCCTAATAGAACTTTACATTTACTTTCCACTGTTCCACCTAGCATTGAGAATAGTGAAGAACTTTTCCCACCAACTGTAGATAGAAACGACTTCAAGAAGATTCAAACAAAACTGAATGCATTAAAGACCAAGTAGTTAGTGAAAAACTTATCTCACCATCTTACTTTGACGCTATAGAAAGATATAGGAACGCTTTGCCCTACGGACCTTAGGAAAAGTCATACTTGTTCTGCATAGACACCCTGCGTGCGTCGTTTGCGAGACGGCTGAATTGATCGGCCAGTCGTCAGAAATCGCTCCCACAGCGCTGCAAGGTAATATGTTTGGTTGCCCCACTATCAAAATACCAAACATCTGAGTCTACTGCAGACATACACTGCTCATGAGAAGATGGGTCAAAACTACAAGCAATAGTAAATGCCCACTCTTCATTCTACACAAGACTAGCAGACTCTGTTTTTGGTGTAGAGGCCTCTATAACAACCATTCCAACCTCCTTTTTCTTTGCCTCTTTAATAGCCAATTTTGGACAGCTCTTAATGACATGATTATTTGCTTTACAATATTTGCAAAACAATTTCGGCTTTTCTGATTTCTTCTCATCTTTGTCTTCCTTCTTTGAATATGCAACATTTGTAGATTTTTTGCATACTAATAGATGAGCTCCATTTACCTTTGCCCTTCTGACTAGCCAAGAAAGCTTGATCTGTAACACACATAATAGATATGTTCTACCTAGACAGATCTTCCTCCAACAGAATAGAAACTAACTCCTCAAATGACAAGGAATTTGGATTTCCTTTCATCATCAAACGAAGAGTAGAAGCAAAACTCTGATATCAATCAGGAAGACCATTCAGAATGGTCTACACAAGTGAGCTATCTTGTATAACTTCATCAGTAGAAATCAATTATTCCTTCAATTCCTTGATCTTTGTTAGACAATTTTCCATAGAATCATCTTCATTCATGTGCTCACTTTTTGACTGTTTTCGGAGGTAAGCAACACGAGCCTCATTCCTAGCATGGTACAATGTGGTAAGTGTATCCCAAACATCCTTAGTTGCTCTACAAGAGCAAATATGAGGATTAATGGCACGGTTGACAGATAAGGCTATCAATGCATGTGCCTGAGCATCTCTGCCATCCTAAA
Source organism: Ceratopteris richardii (assembly GCA_020310875.1). Taxonomy (NCBI): domain Eukaryota; kingdom Viridiplantae; phylum Streptophyta; class Polypodiopsida; order Polypodiales; family Pteridaceae; genus Ceratopteris; species Ceratopteris richardii. Next base: position 26,491,327 of record CM035438.1, read on the forward strand.
AAAATTTCTCTGCAATAGGTGCAGCAAAAATCGTAGCACGAATAGGAATCTAAAGAATATCAATATGTTCAATGCCATTTGCATCAGCTTCAATACCTGTATTTGGAGGTGTAATAGGATGTTTTTCAATACCCTTCACAATGTTCCACAATCCCTTTACAACCAATACATGCCGCATCATATAAGCCCACAATGGGTAATTGGTATCATCAAACTTATCCTCAATAGCCAACATATGGAATACATCACTCCTTTCAGCCATGGCCACTAACTAAAATACCCTAATGCAGAAAAATGATTGTAGCTGAAAAAGTTGAACAAAAGTATCGTGACGAGTTCTCCTAAACCTGTAGCAGACATCGAGATGCTTATACTAGCGAACCAAAATTGGTATACATATTTTGTACAAAAAAACGATATAGCTTGCACAAGCACTGTGATAGTGGTTCGGAGGCCAAAGCGAGCTAAGATCACGATTTCGGCACCACAAGGAGAAGCTATTTTGATCTCCTATTCACCCTATGCGTACCAAATTTTGTGTGATTCTAAGACTATGATTGGAGGTGTGTCGATGACACCCTAGATGAAGCAACGACCTACTCTGATACCAATTGTTGGAGTTAGAAGTTTGCGGAAGCACATGAACAACACAAGGAATAAGAAGCTTCTTGGAGCACAACACACAATATTGAATGTATTACCACTAGAATGTACAAAGATAAGTAGCCCATTAGGGCAGTAAGCGTATATACAAGCCGGGGGAAACGCCTCTTAAGGAGGGAAAAAAGGCCCCCGCAGTCATAGAGTGTTCACACACATCACTACCTAAATATATCAACAAAGAAGAGATATCAAATAGTTTTATATATTAAATATAAAAGCATGATCATTACTTTATAAGTGATCCAAGATAATAGGCCACATCCTGTACTCCTTTCGTTGCACATCTATCAATAATAAGAGGTAGAATGTGCTTTAGAAATTCATGGCAATCATGTGTCTGCAACCCACATAAGCTCTTATCATCAAAAGTAAACATGTTTTGGAAACATTCTCCATATCTTGTAGGTGTTCAAATTGATTGAATCCTATTGTTGATGGGGAAAAGCTTGACCATATTTGGGTATCAGAGCTCAAAGATATCACTTGATTCGTATCTACTATTGCAAAAAGTATCACGATACACACTATTTTGTAAGAGGTTTCATGTGAGGTCGATGTTCCCTATTTGCACACATTACTTGACCCTTTCATACATTAAACATCATTCATGCACATGTCTTCATATATTTGATTGGGTTAGACTCTTGGATTGATAATTTATTGTGTGTATCAATGCCACCACTATATGCACTTGCTTGATGATTGAGATTTAGCTTCTTCCGTCAAAAATCCCTAAACCCAAAAATCACCACATTTAGTTCACTTGGATTCACAATTATTGTGGAGCTGTCTATGACCTACATCATAGACCTTGTATCACTTGAACTCAGTGCACAAATTGGTTTTAGTGCCAAAAACTGAGAAGATTACTCTTTGAGGTGTGCATAAATCAAATTTTTGATTGAACACTCACAAGCTGTAAGATGACACCCACCGAGTATTGTGACCCAAGTATTGTGACCCATTGAGATTGGTATCACAATACCAAATTCCCATATGTGGAGACACTTCGTAGGTATCGTGTATCATTGTTACCTTACTCCTAGGTATATCGAGATATGTAGCTATCATGTATCATTTGGTCGAGTATTATGATTGCCCAAGTATTGTCTATCATTGATACTTCTAAGTATCATGTATCACATAATTGGGTCATAAGGAACGAGTAATGTATTGTTTTTGTTGATTATCCTGTATCATCCAATTCTAGATATCGTGTATCATGTTTGAAGATCTGAATAGCTCTATCCATTCAATAGAGCTCAATAGAAGGAGAGTGTAGGACTTCCCTACAGTATGTCTCTACAAACTTGCATGAAGTTCTTATTTACTTGGATGGACTTGTAAGCCGCCGGAAAGGAACTCCTAATTCTGCATCCTAAATTTTTGTAATATATACCCTGAAAAGTCCCACGCATAAGGTGTAGCGCAACAGTTGTAAATCTTGACAAACTAATAAAAGAGTCGTGTGAAGCAGAAGGCATTGTCGTCGCGGGACTGTTCATCTGGGTGAGAGCTTGTAGTGGAACGCTGTTGCCCAAATCCCGTGTAAATCTCAGTCTTTGTTAATTCTATTGATTAACCTTAATAATTAAGTTAAGTCTTAATGAAGTATTAATGATTGACGGGTTAATGCGATAAGTGTAGAAGTTACATAGTGAGATTGCGACAGTATTGAAGTATTCAGTAAATATATTCGAATAGTTAATGTGTGCAAGTCTATAAGTGGATACATGAAATCTGTAGATTTGGGAAAATACAAACAGGGCCTCTGTTTACAGACCCCTAACCATCCCAAGAACCCAGACTTGAATTTAAACAGATAATACTTAATCCTGTTTTAACACTGGTGCCGTCTGTGGGAAATGGAGTAGTCGTTTGCATAGAAGATTAAAGATTGATGAAGAATTCTTTGATATATGCCGGTAACACATTCTGGTGAATCATACCCCAAATAACGCAGAGATCAACATCCCTGGGCAGTTCCGAACCTATTAGGAACACCCCCTGGTGGTAGATGTGCAGGACAATTAAGTCCAGTTGCAAAAGGTTCAGTCCAGCTAGCCAACGGCAATTCTGGTGGTAGTTTGGTAACACATGGCGAGAATCTTGTGCGTTCCGATGCGAGTCCAGTACCTTCTGGAGAAAGTCCAGTGATTTTTGGTTGTACAACGGCGCAGTGCGGAGATTCATCCGGTCAGAATTCGATCGCTTTCGATGAAAGGTTCTCATTATTCGGTGAGAACGCTTCCGATGACAGTGCAACCGGGTCCGATGAGAATTCGGTGATTTTCGGTGAGAGTTCAGTATTATTTGGGGACAATTCGAAGTTTTTTGGTGAAACTACGGTGCTATTGGGTGGACACTTACCGCGTTCATCATTTTTCGGTGCAAGTTAGCTAATTTCAACACTAAAGATGAGGAAGGGCTATTAAATTTGGAGTTAAGTAATCAGTTCAACGACATTTTAGGACCGGAAAGTGAGTAGGTTGACCATACAATCCAGGAAGATCAAGAGATCCCTCCCTAAAATTCAGGTAACAACAACAACGCCACTAACAACAACACCATGAGTGGCTAACATCAACAACAACAAACACCACCACTACCGCAACCACAACATCAACAGCAACAGGTTATCCCACCGCACCCGGTACCAGCGGGGGTCACATACAACAAATTTGGAGGTTTTTTAGGAGATGATCCTGATGCGCATGTGCAGACCTTTGAGATTAACTATGCAGTTCTGAATCACCCAGCAGACCCTGCGTATAAAGCTATTGTGTTCCAGTCAACTCTGGTTAATGAAGCTGCGCGATGGCTAACCGAATATGATTTGAACCACTTTCGACAGTACGATGATGTGAAGGATGCCTTTTTGCAACGATTTAAGTTAAAGAAAAACCTAGCTGAAATCTTTGATTACCTACAGAATAATAGGCAGAAGCCACACCAAAATATACAAGATTATGCCATGCTATTTCATACTCATTTACGACAGCTACCACCAGCACATGCAAATTTATCGAACGATGTTATTACTCAGTGGTTCATCAACGGATTAAAGCCCCAATTGAAGTAGATTATGATCATACGGTGTGTGGGTGGAATGACTTTGGATGCCATAATTGCTATGGTGTTACAATTAGAAAATAAAGTGGATGGATTTACTGAAGATCTAGAGTGGTTGAAAGCATCTAGGCAATCCAACAAGGATCCTTTGAAACAGATATATTGTACCAAATGCAAAAATCCAGGGCACAGCAGCTCAACATGTGTGCTGAATCAAATGTATTGTGCCATTTGCCATACAACAGACCACACCACAGAGACTTTCCCGTATAATGCAAAAGTACAGAACGATGCCATCATTCAAGAACAAGGGCAATCGGCTAGCCATTATGTACCCACAGATGAGGAATACCCCGTAATAGGGATACAAGAATTATTGAGGCGGACGGGCAAATAACTTTGGACAAGCTCGATGGAATGTAGGTCCATCAGGAGAAGGTGCATCTCCTCCACCCCCTAAATGTCATTTTTGTGGTCAAATTGGGCATATCCGAAGGTTCTGTAAAGAAGCGATGAGTATGACAAAAAGAAAAAGGAACGATAACATCCAATGGTGAATATGGTGTATATTTCGGCAGTAGACGCATAAGCAACAGTGGTCCAAACTCGCTCCGAAAAACAATTACAACCAGCTGCAGAGATTTTTGAACTGGGAATTCGTGAACAACTGAAGGTGTTTACAAAAGCAAGCAAGTGGGCTACGTAGGAACAAGCTTTTTTCCCTGATCCAGTTTCGGTGACGCAACAAAGCATACCGTCAGAAGTACCAGCAGGGCGAAATTTGGCTCACACAATACCGGAGTCCATACTGAAGACCGTACTGGAAACAACCAAAATAGATTCGGTGTGGGATGTTCTATCTGAGGCATGAATTACAATGCCCTTGGGTCAACTATTGGCTTTGGTCCCTGGAGTGCGTCAATAGTTCCAACAGCAGGTCAGTCCAGGATCCTCGAGTGCTCCTGCAACAGCCACAATCCAACAAGAATTGGACCCAATGGTGGACCATACGGTACCCCTGATTACGATATGGTACAAAAACTATAAAATTACACGTCTTAATTGATGGCGGATCTGGGGTAAACATAGCAATGGCAGCACTTTGCAAATAGATGGGGTGGATGCAAATTGAACCTATTCAATTCTTTGTACACATGGCTGATCAATCTCGAGTCCATCCGGTGGGCTTGGTGCATGATATTCCCATTACTCTACAAGGGGCCGTTTTCAAAATGACCTTCGTTGTGCTGGACTTACTAGAATCTAGCCTAGACTACAATCTGCTCTTTGGGCATCAGTGGCTCAAACAAGCTAAGGTCATGCAAGACTGGTCAGCACATGAATTAGTTTTTAAAAATAACCACCGGAAATATGTTGTTCCACTGGATGATATGAAACCTTGTGACTCACATGCATGACCATATCTAGCCGAGCCTATACACATGTTGGATGGTCTCTCCGACGATGAAGAGGAAGCTTTTCTTATAGCCAACAAGGATCTGATGGCACTTGGCACGGTAGATTTCCAAACAATGGCAAATAACTGGAGTCCGGCAGCCTGTATGGTGGTACCACTGACAAGTGAGCACGAGTCAAGTACAGAACAGACCTTGGATGATACGATGTATATTTCGGCAGTACACGCATAAGCAGCAGTGGTCCAAACACGCTCGGAAAAACAATTACAACCAGCTGCAGAGATTTTTGAACTGGGAATTCGTGAACAACTGAAGGTGTTTACAAAAGCAAGCAAGTGGGCTACGTAGGAACAAGATTTTTTCCCTGATCCAGTTTCGGTGACGCAACAAAGCATACCATCGGAAGTACCAGCAGGGCAAAAATTGGCTCACACAATACCGGAGTCCATACTGAAGACTGTACTGGAAACAACCAAAATAGATTCGGTGTGGGATGTTCTATCTAAGGCATGAATTACATTGCCCTTGGGTCAACTATTGGCTTTGGTCCCTGGAGTGCGTCAATAGTTCCAACAGCAGGTCAGTCCAGGATCCTCGAGTGCTCCTGCAAGAGCCACAATCCAACAAGAATTAGACCCAATGGTGGACCATACGGTATCCTTGATTACGATATGGTACAAAAACTATAAAATTACACAAGTCTTAATTGATGGCGGATCTGGGGTAAACATAGCAATGGCAGCACTTTGCAAATAGATGGGGTGGATGCAAATTGAACCTATTCAATTCTTTGTACACATGGCTGATCAATCTCGAGTCCATCCGGTGGGCTTGGTGCATGATATTCCCATTACTCTACAAGGGGCCGTTTTCAAAATGACCTTCGTTGTGCTGGACTTACTAGAATCTAGCCTAGACTACAATCTGCTCTTTGGGCATCAGTGGCTCAAACAAGCTAGGGTCATGCAAGACTGGTCAGCACATGAATTAGTTTTTAAAAATAACCACCGGAAATATGTTGTTCCACTGGATGATATGAAACCTTGTGACTCACATGCATGACCATATCTAGCCGAGCCTATACACATGTTGGATGGTCTCTCCGACGATGAAGAGGAAGCTTTTCTTATAGCCAACAAGGATCTGATGGCACTTGGCACGATAGATTTCCAAACGATGGCAAATAACTGGAGTCCGGCAGCCTGTACAGTGGTACCACTGACAAGTGAGCACGAGTCAAGTACAGAACATACCTTGGATGATACGATGATCCAACAATTACTTTAGTCAGGAGACGATTTGGAGATGCCGCGACAGTTCTATGTACCGGATGATCAATTGGTTACTTGCAATTTAGGTGATCACACTAACCCACGACCAGTAAAAATTAAGGCGGACTATCCAAGACCTTCCAGAATAACTTGTTGCAGCTGCTACAAGAGTTCTCTGATGTGTTTGCACGAGATTACCAGGATATGAAGGGGTTGGACCCACGGATTTATCAACATAGAGTGGTGCTGAAACCGAACACGAGACCTATCAAACAACCCAGTTACAGGATGAATCCTAATTATGGGGCACAAGTTAAAGCTGAACTTGATCAATTGTGGAAGGTGGGATTTATTGTGCCTATCGAGCATGCAGAATGGATCTCTCCCATTGTTATAGTTTCGAAGAAAAATAAGCAGTTGCGGATATGCATGGACTATCGGAAATGAAATGCCACAACCGTACCTGATCCATTTCCGTTGCCGTTCTCAGATGCAATGTTAGATGATGTGGCCAGCCGGGAGATGTATTCCTTTCTAGATGGATACAATGGTTACAATCAAGTATGAATGGTAGAGCAAGACATACCCAATACTGCATTTATTACAAACCACAGTAATGTGGTTTGGACTGCGCAATGCTCCTAGTACATTTCAATGCTGTATGCAAGAAATTTTTCCCCTTATCTCACCACCTTTATGCGAGTGTATTTGGATGATTTCTCCTTATCTCGTGATATGTCGACACACTTGTACCATTTACGGTGTTGTTTTCCAAAGTGTCGCGAATATCGCTTGTGCTTGAACTTGAATAAATCAGTATTCTCTATTTCCTGTGGCAAGTTGCTCGGACACGTTATTTCAAAACAAGGCATTCAAGTGGATCTAGATAAAGTGAAGGCCGTACTGGAGGCTCTTGCTCCTAAGACACCCAAAGAAGTGATGCGGTTTTTGGGCCAAATGTGGTGGAATGGGCGACACCTGCGTTGGCTTGCTCATCTGGCTATACCACTTAATCGATTGATAACCAATAGCCCCCATCAGTTCGAATGGACCGAAGAGTGTCAACTTTCTTTTGAACGGCTGAAATCATTGTTAACTCAGGCTCTCATTTTATAAGCACCAAATTGGGAATTGCCATTTCATGTCATTGTGGATGCATCCGACAGTGCCATTGGTAGCATGCTGACGTAGTAGACAAATAAATGGTTTCGTCTAGTATACTATGCGAGTCGCAGATTGGCCCCGATAGAGCATAACTATTTCGTTACTGAACGAGAATGTCTTGGCTTAGTGTATTCGGTGAAGAAATTCCGGCATTATTTGCTGGGATAACGTCTCACTTTCCATGTTGATCACGCAGCTTTGGTGTACCTTGTTTGCCAACAGCATTTGGGAGGAAGACTAGCAAGATGGGTCTTGTTGCTCCAAGAGTTTGACTATTTCATAGTACATCACCTAGGGTCAGCACACGCCCTTGCTGACTTCGTCTCTCGATTGGATTCCGGTGAACTTTCGGAAAGAGTTGATGACACAACACCCGCTATTTATGCAGTAGAGACAATACAGAATGATCAACATGAATTACTGGTTCCCTCTTCTTACTATGATACCTTGCTTCTGTTCTTGACTAGTGGATGTCTGCCTGGTCTGATCTCTTCAGCTGCTCGACAAAGACTAGCCACGTACAATCGACGCTTTCGGTTGATTGTCGAACACTTATATTACATGGATCACTCAGGAATACTACTCAGATGTGTCCCCCCACATGAAATTTCTTCAGTCATTACCATGGCCCATACTGCCCCAACTAGAGGACATTTTGCGGTTGACCTGACTCACCGAAAGATTTTGCAGAGTGGATTGTGGTGGCCCACTAGGTATCGTGATGTCACCAAGTATGTACAACAGTGCGATGAGTGTCAGCGTTTCGGTCAACCTTTATAGCGACACTAATTCCATCTCCAACCAGTTATGCCTCTTGAACCCTTTCAGAAATGGGGGTTGGATTTTATCGAACCAATTACACCTCCGACAACAATCACCACTAACAAATATATTCTGACATGCACAGATTACGCAACTTGATGGGCCGAAGCATGGGCTCTCCGATCAACCACAACGGCTGCGGTTGTTAAATGTTTAATGAAGGATATATTTCCGCGCTACAGGTTACCTTTGGAGATAGTAACTGATCAAGGTACACACTTTGCAAATACATTAATGCATGTGCTTACGACAACCTTCCAGATTGTACATAAATTCAGTTCTCCCTATTACCCACGAGCAAATGGACTCGTGGAGAGCACCAACAAGTCTCTCTTGAACATCTTAAAGAAACTGGTGTTGGATTGCCCAGAGAGATGGGACCAATTTCTACCTGCTGTATTATGGGCTTATCGTACCACATACAAAGTGGCGATCGAAACAACTCCTTTTAAGTTGACGTATGGATTGGAATCGATTGCTCCTATGGAACTGGTGGTTCCCAGTCTACGTTGTGGTTTGGATTTACGTGCTTAGGGGTGCACACAAAGTGCCAAGAAATATCTCAGCTTGATTTCTCGATTTGCTATCTCTAGGATTCACTCACCCCCTCCTTTCATGTCGGGTTCACCAGGTATGTCGAAAAGTTGGAAACAAGGAGGAAGTAAGAAAGAAAGATCCTCGAATTGATAGTCAATATAAAATTGCAACTTCACTAAGGACTAGAATGATGTGGGCTCGAAGAAAGAAGTACAAAAAAACGAATATCCTTCTCGTTCTCTCTCATTCAATGCGATGATAGTGAAGTTATCAGAATCGATCCACACACTATATATTTAGAAGCTTAATGCGTTTTTGTCACAATTAGAGTTATTAGCACAAACCGTAAGACTGAAATTCCATACGTAAAGCTCAATTAAACAGAAGGATAGAAAAGCACATTTGCCAATGAAATGGCTTAAGAGTCTTGCATCATAATCGCCACCATCACTTCGATTCACATGCGCAATGAAGGTGTGCTTTATATGAGACATGTATAGTTTGTTAAAGACCCAAGAAATCTTTAGAACATCTTTGAAGATGAAATGTCTCCACGGTCACTTGTCGTAGTTCAATAATACAAGAGAACATGGACGGAAAAGCAAAGATATTTCACGATGATTTTCATAATATCAATGGTTCGCAAAATTTTATACAAAATATAGAACAAAAACAAGCAAATGCAATCACCATTTGATGATGTCGGATAGACCAAGAGCCAATCTGCATACCATTAAGTGATTGACATTACCGTTTATGTACTGTGGAAAACGTTTTTCATCTACATTAACCAGCTACAGACTGTCGTATCCTACCATTACTGATAGCTCTTGATAACAATAAAATAGAGTTCTCCAAGCTATTGCTATTTCATCCTTGAAATTTTCATCGCGTCCAAAGTATCAAAGTATATAATCATCAAATAAAGTTCATCAATCCAGGTTCTGTTTTGTTTTCTGAAGCGAGCACATATAGGTAAAATAAATATAACCAACCGGATAACAATTTTACGAAACCGAGCACTTGACCTTGATCGTTCTAAAGATTGCACCAAAAAAAAAGTTACAGTACAACCATGCAAGCTCTAAAGATCCATTCTAGTTGCCTTGCTTGCGAAACAAAAGATACAAAATCGAGCGAAATAGTTCAGTATTTTCACATGAGACAGTAATCCGTAATTGCTACGAACAAATTCAATTCCATAAAAAAAAAGTCAACAGCAAGTGTCAAATATTTCTTGCCATTAAAATTAACTATTCTAGACGTTGAGCATCCATTAACTCTTACGGAATTCCACAGGCATCACCGTCTCCTTATATCATTAGTTTACATCCTTCATCTACACCATATACGATTAAAGTAGCAAGTAATCAGGAACATACTAGCCATACAAAGCAATGGACTCCATTACCGACATCTGGATAGTGACTCTTCGAAATTCTGTGTCAAACTCCATAGTTGTTTACCAAATGACAAACCAATGCACATTGACACACAATTTTGGGTAAGTGCGATACAGTAGCAACTTTCATTAAAAACTCTAGACAAACATGACTTCAAATACTCACAACCCATTCAAGCAAAACAACGGGCAACAAAAGAGAAAACGAACATTTGTTTTACATGATGCAGCCATGTTTCTCAACTGACAATAACAATTATGCAAGAACTTTAATCAGTAAGTACTGAAAAAAACCTGAAATGTAAATTCACTTTTGAGACTCTGTTCCACCGTTGGCTTCATGCCCTTATTGTCACCTTATCTCCCTCTGAACCTGCACATATTATTAACTCCTTTCCCTTTCTGTGAAGAATGCATTTGATTGTGCATTTCTGCACTAAGGACGTGCAACTGAAGAGGGTGAAGCTCGAGAGGAGATAATCGGTCAGAGTGAAAGTCTGCAGACTTCGACTGATAAAATTCCAGTCACCGAAAATTCCCAAACCCCTCCACTTCTATGTATGCCTTAATGTACTGTACACACGAGCGCATATCAACACCGTAAAACTGATGATCCAGCATATGCACAAAGAATACATCTTCTTGCTCGCTATTTCCTCATGTATCTTATCCAAATCAAGTGCCAAAAAATGCCTTCTTCCCCCCCCCCACCCCCTCCAGGCAAAAAAAAAGTTGTCGCCTTCCCAATTAGAGCCCTCGTACACAATGTCTTCTACACTTGTGCTGTGGAGACGACCTCCTCTCTCGAATACAGAAACTCTTGAGTGTCTACCCGAAGCCGCCTCCTTCCTTTCTCAGTATCCTCCAGCAAAAGAAACAAACCCACCCACCCCCCCCCCCCCCCCCCCGGAGAATAGCCGCGCACACTTTTCTTTTTAGAAAGATTGATGAAATGGACCACCCTTGTGGCAAGACCGGCCTCAGAGAAAACTCCTCATGTGGTCGCATACAGAACACCTCAATCTTCATGTTTTGATGCCTTTTTTTTTGTGTCCATATTACATGGCTATCTCCATAGAATAGGACATCATGGCCACTATATAGGAAGCGGAAACATGTAAAGATGTGAGTACTAGACTTCAATGAGTTGTACTTTAAGGATATAAGAAAAGATGCCGATTTCCATAAGCTAGCAGAATGTGTATGCGAACCTTTTAAATTTGTGTAGAATTCTTTCTCAATGAAACAAATCTGCTGCATCATCAACCTTGAAAGCAATAAGTAAATGTAGAAGTATCTACGATTGCGTATAATAATCCCACGTCATGAGTTATAGCATTTGATACATTCATACTTCCTGTCATCTATGCCTTCAGTGACAAGTATCTTGATTATGACAAGTACTTGATGGGTATAGAGGATAAGTATTGCATTCAGTATGATGACATCTTCATCCTCTGCATCTATGATCCTGTATGTAGACTTCGAACAGTAGAGAGAGCAATAATATACCATCATAAACATCGAGTGGAGCGCAATAATATGCCATCATAAACATACGAGTAGTGAGAGTCAGCAATATGATATCCTCTGAAATCATTCCTTGTATGTGGACTTCGAACTGTAATGAGAACAACAATATAATTTCCTTTGAAACCATGTCCTTGTATGTGGACTTCAGACTGTAGTGAGAGCATCAATATAATATCATAAACATCATCGAGAGCAGCACGTGTTAACCATAAGTATATATAGTCATTGAAAATCAAATAAATGAGATGCTCTTCCATTGATTCAATCGTGTGGTATGAGCTTCTGTATGATGCAATGGAAGATACATGCTAATATCATAGAGAGAGAGATGGAGACAAGCAAGGGGTCGACATACGAATATGACACATTAACAAAGTCGCCCCTTTTCCATATGAAAAAAAATGGTTAGTCAAGACATTGCTTTCGTGGAGAAAAAATCTCCACGACAATGTGTGGCCCTTGAACAGAAGCTATTACTAGAAGAATCTTTTCCCTTTTGATTGGAGGCTTTATAGTCTCTGGATGAACAACGTCTGGAGAGTTTCCTGGTGCTACAGGAAGTGCAGCTGAGACAAGCCAAAACCCATGATCTTTCCTCAAAACTCCCATGTTTACGGTAAACCAATTAGTCCTCTTCTATAATGCTAAGTCTAATAGATTCGTCGAAAAATTTAAACTACGCTAGTTTGGTCGATACCATATTGTTGAACAAGTGGGACCCGCAACTTTTTGATTATCCACCTTAACTGGTCACCTTCTCCCTAAAGTGATTAATGGTTCGAAGCTTCGACCCTATTATTCGTCGTCTACCACCTCATGAGGTGTCCTCGGTATTTTTATTCCTTTTTGCTTGCCCCTCTTTTCCATCGACTTTCTTTTCTGATCTCTATGTTTCGGGTGACCAACTGACCGTAATCCTTCCGTTTTCTTATCTTACCATGATTAATAGCTAAGTCTGTGTCACCGATTCTGTTAATGCATGCATGTTGCCATTATGTCCGTATATTTCCAATATTGCGTTATGATTAGGATCCTTGTCGCGTGATTTTTCAAGTGTTTCTACTTAATCTTGTTCTTTCCACTGTTAGTCGCTATTGTGTCTTTGTGTGTTTGCGACCCTTGTGTGCTTTGTGCTTTCGACTGTTTCTGAGTGCTCCATGGAAGCTCTTGCGAACATCGTAACCTTCCGTGCGGGTCTCACTTCGGATGTGAGTGTACTTGCGTGCTCGAGGGCTCTTGGCCTTTGCTAAACTTCCTTGGAATTCAGTGGAGTGCCATCCCTTCTGTGCATAGATTATATCTGCCATAGCCGCCATGCCTACTACCGAGCAATGCTGCCCATTCATGTGTTTAAACTCTCGTGTTGTCGTCACGTTCAACATTATCGCTGAGGGGTTTCGTCTCCCTCAGGAGGGGTTGGTCGATGGACCGCTTCTTCCTATGGCAACAATGAAAGAATTGTTTCCCCGACACTCATCTAATGAGTTTGCCATTCTTTGTCGACCTGAACCCGAGCGCACCGCGCTTCAATTTCTTGTCGCAGCCTTAAATCTGCAGAAACGAACTTACAGTATCTCCCATCCATTCTTTTCCATGATAGGCACTGCTTCTAGAGACACCATCAATTTCACGTCCTTTTTCTTCCGGCGCATTCACCGCGAATGCCAAGAAGTTACCAAGCAATTAGCCAAGAACAAGATTCCAAGAACTCAGCTGTCACATTTGCTCTCCCTTCTTCTTCGGTGATACAAGCAGCGCAACCACCTCCAACGAATACCATGCTTCTGCATGAGGAGTCTATGCAGATGATGGAGGATGATGATGATGAAGATTTGCTACACTTCTTCTAGCAAAAATGCAGATGAATTAGCCCATCGCAAAGCCAGGTGTAGGGTTCAACCACAGTTCAAGAAGTTGAACTCTTTCATGATACCGCCACCACTTTACAGGGCACGTCGGCACCCTCTTTTCCTAGCCAACAGCAGGAGCCAGACGTGATCATGGAAGATGTCGCTGAAGTCCAATCGCAAAATGAACTAGAGCAATTGGATGCTGAGCTTTTGAAAGAGACACTAGAAGCTACCATTGTTAGTGAATATCGTCCTTCTTCTCCACGAGATGCAGACGACCAAGCAGATGCAGTCAATCAATCGATCGACACTGAAGAAGCAGTTACCAAAGTCGCTTTGTCGGTCCCTCAACAGGAAATCAGAATTGTATTAGTTCCAACTCCCCTTCTTCCTCTTCCTCCTCCAACCACGAGTTTTGTTGATGCTGAAGTTCCTCCCGCTGCACCTTCCACTGCCATTCGTGAGGCATCGGCTACTCTCCTCTCCTCTCCTGATTACTCTCCCCCATCATCACCTCACCTACTTGCTGCCCCACCATCGCAGCCTCCTCCTTCTCTTCCTCCAACACTAATGTTCACTGAATTGGCATACATGGGCCAATTACTCATCCAATTCTCCCAGCAGTTGCCTCTTCAGATGAAGATGGCCCAACAGTCACTTTGACAGGAACTACATAGTAAAGTGGATCTCCTGGAAGCTGACATCGCGCCCCTCCAAGAAGAAATACTTGAGGCCAAAGCCGAGAATCATTCGTTGCATACTCAAATACAACAACTGCAAGAACAGTTAATTGCAAAAGACAGTATCATTGCTCAATGGGCACCGAAATTGCTGAATTGAAGCAAGAAGTTGGAGATAAGAAGGATGCTATGACAGCATTAGGCAATGAGCTCCATAGTACGAGGGATGCACTTAACGTTTTAGAAGAGGCTTCGTAGTCACTGACAGCCAATGTACTTAAAGCTGAAGCTGAATTGCATAATGTCACTTAGCGGTTGTTCCAGAGAGATCAAGAGTTTACTGCTGAGATTGCCAAGACCCTCCAGTTGAAGAAGGAACTTGCAGGTGTGCAAAAGGAGAGAGAAGACTTCTACAAAACAATACAGTTCCAAGCTCAAGAACTTGAGAGAAGAGAAAATTAATTGGGAGTTCAAGCGGGCAGGCTCTCTCGTATTGATGCAGAGGTAGCTGACATCAAGCTGCGTAGAGATGTTGCACTGGCGAATGAATTTTATTTATAGGAATCATTTTTGCAGACATAGACGGAGTTACTAATAAGCCAGGTCATCGCTGCTAGTTCCGTTAGGACTGATGCACAGCTGATAGAACCTTCAATTTTGAAGGATATGTTAGATTCCCTAAAGCAAAAGATTAACCGTACCTTCAAATTAGCTTGTACTATGTATATCCACGGCATCATAGATGAACCTTGACTGTGTACTTACCAATTTTGGGTTCGAATCCACAGTGCGTGCCAGTGTAAGCCACCGGAAAGGAACTCCTAATTCCACATCCTAAATTTTTGTAATATATACCCTGAAAAGTCGCACGCATAAGGCGTAGCGCAACAGTTGCAACTCTTGAAAAATTAATAAAAGAATCATGTGAAGCAGAAGGCATTGTCGTCGCCGGACTGTTCGTGTGGGCGAGAGCTTGCAATGGAATGCTGTTGCCGAAATCTTGTGTAAATCTGAGTCTTTGTTAATTTTTCTAATTAAGCTTAATAATTAAGTTAAGTCTTAATGAATTATTAGTGATTGACGGGTTAACACGATAAGTGTAGAAGTTACACAATGAGTTTGCGACCGTATTGAAGTATTTAGTAAATATATTCGAACAGTTAATGTGTGCAAGTCTGTAAGTGGATACACAGAATCTGTAGATTTGGGAAAATACAAACAGGGCCTCTGTTTACAGACCCCTAACCATCCCAAGAACCTAGACTTGAATTTAAACAGATAATACTTAATCCTGTTTTAACAGACTCAATAGGTCAATAGCAAGACTTAGGAATTCTAGGGATTCTAAAGTTTTGCCAAGACCAACTATGAAATTTGAGGGAGGATTTTACATGGAGAGGCAAGGGCAATTGTATTTAATAAGTGAGGCTCCCAAGGGATTCAATAAAAGAGGAGAAATTGAGGAACCTAGTAACCCTACTGAGACTCATAATAGAGAAGCAATATCTACAACAAGTTGAAGATCGATAGTAGTAAACATTTGGAAAGGGGATAAAATCCCTCAAGATTATCACTTGATGGACTTCTACTTGATAGCAGGAACTGACAAACTGTTGCAAGCCACTTCACCCATAAGGGGATATAGCCTCAATCATGCTACAATTGATGAATTGCATGATCCTGAAGGCTTTTTTAGAGTCACTTATCTTGATCAAAACGATACAAGGTATTAGGAAATCAATGCTCTATAGAGATCTAGACTATAGTATTTGGGTTTGCCAGTATTCCCACCCAAGGATCAGGCAACCACCTCCCAAAATCCTCAAGGGCAACAAAAAGGTACGGAGAACCCTTTCATAGGTCAAACTAGCCAACATAGTGTCCCAATCAGACCACATGTTCACTTTACTATGCCAAATATTAGTGTCATACCAAATACCCCTTTGGGAGACTAGACAATGAATAAACCACCCTTTCCTTTAAGGCTACCACAAGGCAAAGGACAAGGTGTGTGTCATATGATTCAAGTTACACTTATACCTCCTGAAGTATGCAGAAGGCTAAGACCTATTCTAGTAGTTAAGTGCATAAGGAATCACTTGATGGTTCAGGAGATCTTTATGATCATATGGTAGAGTTCAACCAAGTGTTGTGTACCATATTCTGAATGGTTACTTACATGGAAGTGTATGTATTTCAACCTAAGGGTTTTGTGTAGAAAGGGCATGAAAACAAAGTGTGCAAGGTGAAAAAGGTTGGTTTTAAGCAAGCTCCATGTGCTTGGTTTGGAAAGATGCATGCCTACTTGATTACACATGGTTTTGTGAACATTCCAACTGAGAGAACTTTATATGTTTGTTGGATTTAGACGTCTGCGGAAGCACGCGAACAACACAAGGAAGAAGAAGAAGCTTGGAGCACAACACACAAGAATGAATGTATTACTAGAGAATGTACAAAGATAAGTAGCCCATTAGGGCAATAGGCGTATATACAAGCTGGGGGAAAAAACCTCCTAAAGAGGGAAAAAAGTGCACCGACAGTCCTAGAGTGTTCACTACCTAAATATATCAACAAATCCCCCCTAGGAGTGATGCGGTGAACAAGTAGCTGGAACTGATGTATAAGGAAGTGCCAAGCTATGTGGAAATCACTCCACAAAAGGAAGTAAGCCCAAAGCTTTGTGAAAAGCTTCAAACTTCTCCCTAGGCAAAGCCTTCGTGAAAAGGTCTGCAATGTTCTCCTGTGTGGGCACATATGCCAAGCTGGTCTCCCCAGCAGAGAACCTCTTACTGACATAATGATAATGCACCTCAACGTGCTTAGTGCGAGCATGGAACACAGGGTTCCTCGCAACTGCTAATGCACTCTGATTATCATTGAAGATGGTGGTGGCAGAAGACTGACCAACACCCAAATCAGCCATAAGGCATCTGAGCCACACACACTCAACAGTCGCTGTGAAAGCTGGCCTATACTCAGCCTCACAACTGGAAGTGGCCACAGTAGGCTTCTTCTTGCTCAACCAAGATATACATGAGCTACCAAGCATGAAGCAAAAGCCACTAGTGGACACACGAGTGTCATAGCAGCCAGCCCAATCTGAGTCAGAAAAAGCATGCAAATCTGGCGGTAGTGATCCCCCCTTGGGATAAAACAACCCAAGTAGCTGAGTACCACTCAAGTAGCGAAAGATGCACTTAACCACCTTCCAATGCGTGACTCCTGGGCAATGCATAAACCTACTCATCTGTGAGACAGCAAACTGAATATCCGGCCGAGTAATGCATAACTAAATCAAGCATCCAACAACCTGCTGATAGAGAACATCATCAAATGCATCTCCAACATCATGAAGACTCAAGCGTAAACCTGTCTCCATAGGAGTGGCAATAGGCTTACAGTCTTCAAGGCCAAAACACTGCAATAATGTGTCAATATATTTCGTTTGACACAAAGCCATTCCACCATCAACTTGCATAAACTGAATGCTCAAATAGTGATGCAAATGCCCCAAATCAGACATCTCAAATGAGGCATGCAAATCAGCCTTGAAGTCAGCAATATGCTTCTCAATAGGACCAGTGAGCAGCATGTCATCAACATAGACAATAATGACCAGAAGCACATCATTAGCACGCTTAACATATAAGGTGCTTTCAGTTGGGCTGTTCTCAAAACCATGTGCAACCAGATAGGCATGTATCTTCTCATACCAAGCACGTGGTGCTTACTTTAAACCATATAATGCCTTCTTTAACCTGCACACCTGGCTTTCATGCCCTTTCTGCACAAAGCCACGGGGATGAAAAACATACACTTCTTCATGCAAGTCACCATTCAGAAATGTTGTTTTAATGTCCAACTGATGTACATTCCAACCATGATGGGTTGCAAGTGCACAAATGCTCCGAACAGTAGTCATACGACATGTAGGTGCAAAGGTCTCATCAAAATCAATGCCTCTTTCCTGCGCATAACCCTTTGCAACAAGCCTAGCTTTATACCTGTCAACTGTACCATCAGGTTTATGCTTCAACTTGTATACCCACTTAGTGCCAATGGCCTTCTTGCCAGGAGGCAAGTCACATAAGGACCATGTACCATTCTTCATTATAGCATCATATTCAAATTGCATAGCAGCCATCCAATTTTTTGAATTATGTGCTTCATCAAAAGAGACAGGCTCATTCTCATCACAGAGACTAGACGCAGCCATAACATAGCAATCTGATGCAAAGGAGGCACTATGAGAGCCTGAATGAGTACGATATGACAAAGGTGCATCTAATTTGTTGTCACGCAAAGTCTGCACCAGCCATTTTGGCATAGTTTTTGCCTGCTCAATATCAGGTCTCTCATCAACAAATCCACCTATAAAAAGAGGCATCAAATTATTATACATGTCTTTGGAGCTAATAGATGTCTCCTTAGTTCATGAAAGCAATGGCTGAATAGCATCTTCCACAAAGACAACATCACGGCTAACCAGAATGTGTTTAGTCTGTGGATGATACAGACGATAACCTTTACTTTCAGAACTATACCCAACAAGAATACATTTTACTGTCTTATCATCCAATTTTCTGCGATGTTGTTCAGGCAATAGTGCATATGCCAAACAACCAAAAACATGATGATGAGCAACAGATGGCTTGCGGTCATTCCAAGCCTCATATGGAGTGATAGACTTCAGCGCTTTAGTGGGACACCTGTTCAGTACATATGCTGCACACATGACAGCCTCAAGCTAGAAACTATGTGGTAAAGCCTGACTCTTGACCATGCACCTCGCCATCTCCATAAGTGACCTGTTCTTTCGTTCAACAACTCCATTCTATTGAGGTGTATACGGCACTCTACACTGGTGTTTTATCCCACGTTCAGCCAGAAATGCATTAAAATCAGAAGACATATATTCCCCCCCTTGATTAGAACGGAGGGTGCCCATTTTACATGTTGACATATATATTTTCAGCCAAAACCAAAAACTGTTTAAAGCACATGAACACTTCAGACTTTTCTTTGAGTGGATATACCCATGCATGCCTGGAAAAATCATCAATGAAGTAAAGGTAATTTCCAAAAGAGGGTGTCTACATAGGACCACAGACATCACTGTGTACAAGCTGCAATTTCTGTGTAGCCCGAACTGAACCATCTTTTGGAAAGGAGGAACCACTACATTTTGCCCAAAATACAACCTTCACAAACATGTTTTCCAGGTGCCTCAAGTTTGGGCAAAGAGGACACCATTTCAGATTTCTGTAGGCACAACAAACTAGCAAAATTCAGATGACCAAAGCATGCATGCCAAAGCTTTGCATCTGACATAGCCTGAGAATCATTTACTGCACATGCCAAATCATTTTCAGATCTTTCATAGTCTATGAGCTTATACAACCCACAACATAAAATGCCAGAAGCAATAATCACATCGCCATTTGACAGATCATGAACTGTACACCTGTCATCAACAAATTTCACAACCAAGCCAATCGTGGCTAATGCAGAAACTGATAATAGGTTCTTCTTGATCCCTGGCACAAATAAAGCATCTGATAAAGTGAAAGAACTACCATCAACAGTAGTCAAAATGATCTTACCAACTCCCATAACAGGATAAGAGGAGTTGTTGGCGCATGTAACAGTATTCCCTGTAGGGGCAGACTCGAGTGAAGAGAAGAAATTGCGCTGCAAGGTAATATGGTTGGTTGCCCCACTGTCGAAATACTTAACATCTGAGTCTACTGCAGACATGCACTGATCATGAGAAGATGGGTCAAAACAACCATTCCAGCCTCTTTCTTCTTTGCCTCTTTAGCAGCCAGTTTTGGACAGTTCTTTATGATATGATCATTCCCTTTACAGTACTTACAAAACAATTTCTACTTTTTTTATTTTTTCTCATCTTTGTCTTGGTTCTTTGAATGTGTAGCATTTGCAGATTTTTGCTTACTAGTAGAAGAGCTCCATTTTCCTTTGCCCTTCTGACTAGCCAAGAAAGCTTGATCTACAACTTGCATAATGGACCCGTTCTGCCTAGACTGATCTTCCTTCAACAGAACAGAGACTAACTCCTCAAATGATAAGGTATTCGGATTGCCTTTCATCATCAACCGAAGAGTAGAAGCAAAACTCTGATATGAGTCAAGAAGACCATTCAGAACAGTCTGCACAAGTGAGCTATCTGGTATAACCTCATCAGCAGAAATCAACTGTTCCTTCAAATCTTTGATCTTCGTTAGGAAACTGTCCATAGAATCACCTTCATTCATGTGGTCACTCTCCAACTATTTTCGGAGGTAAGCAACACGAGCCTCATTCCTAGCTTGGTACAATGTGGTAAGTGTATCCCAAGCATCCTTAGCTGTTCTGCAAGAGCGAATATGAGGAATAATGGCACGTTTGACAAACAAAGCTATCAGTGCATGTGCTTGGGCATCTCTGCCATCCCAACGAATCTGCTCTGCAGTAGGTGTAGCAGAAACAACAACACGAACAAGAATATGTGGAATATCATGTTCGACACCATCTTCATCAGCTCCAGCACCTATATTTGCAGTACGTGTAGTCAGAGGTATAACAAGACGTCTTTCAACACCCTACACAATGTTCCACAATCCTTTTGCAACCAATACATGTCGCATCATATAAGCCCATAATGGGTAGTTGGTACCATCCAACTTATCCTCAACAGCCAACATACGGAATACATCACTGCTTTCAGCCATCGCCGGTGACTAAAATACCTTGATGCAAAAAATTGATTGTATCTCAAAAAGTTGAACGGAATTGCCTAGAGGAGTTCCACTAAACCTGTAGCAGACTTCGAGACACTTATATTGGCGAACAGAAACTAGTACATACCTTTGGCACAAAAAGATGAAATAGCCTGCACAAGCATTACGATAGTGCGTTCAGAGGCTAAAACGAGCTCAGATCACGATTTTGGCACCACAAAGCAAAGCCGTTTTGATCTCGGAAACACACTAAGTATGCTCACCAAAATCCGTGCGATTATGAGACTGCAAACAGAGGAGTGTCGATGGCGCCATAGATGAAGACGACCTGCTCTGATACCAATTGTTGGAGTTAGACGTTTGTGGAAGCACGCGAACAACACAAGGAAGAAGAAGAAGCTTGGAGCACAACACACAAGACTGAATGTATTACCCCGGCAGTCCTAGAGTGTTCACACACATCACTACCTAAATATATCAACAATGTTAAGCATGCAGATGATTTGCACTTTCGATCATCATAGTATATGTTGATGACATGTTGCTTACTAGTCCTAATGAGAAGCATATTGCTAAATTTAAGGTTGATTTACATGCCTCTTTTGAGGTGTTAGATTTGGAGCATTTGCATCAATATTTGGGCATTCACTTTATGCAAGTTGATGGGGGAGTAGACTTGTCTCAAACAAAATATATTGACATATTATGGAAGTGTTTTGACCTTGAATATTGCAAACATAGTGCCGCTCCTATGGAAATAGGTTTAGGGTTGAGTCTTCATGATGCTAGAGATGCATATGATGTTGTTCTCTATCCGTATGCTATTGGATTCTTGATTTACTTATGCATTACTCATCCTAATATTTGGTATTTTGTGTCTCAGATGAGCAGGTTTATGCATTGCCTAGGTCTCAAACATTGGCAAGTAGTTAAACACATCTTTTGCTACTTGAGTGGTACTCTATTACTTGGATTATTTTATCCGAAGGGTTGATAATTACTACCAGATTTACATGTTTTTTCTTACTCACACTCGACTGGTTGTTATGACACTCATTTGTCCACTAGTGGCCTTTGCTTCATGCTTGGTAGCTCATGCATATCTCGATTGAGCAAGAAGCAGTCTACTATGGCCACTTCTAGTTGTGAGGACGAGTATAGGAAAGCTTTCATAGTGATTGTTGAGTGTGTGTGGCTCAGATGCCTCGCACAAAGCACATTGAGGTGCACTATCATTATGCCAAGGAGAGGTTTTCTATTGGAGAGATGAGTTTGGCATATTGCCTACACATAATAATGTTGCAGACCTTTACTTCCTTTTGTGGATTGATCTCTTTCCACATAGGTTGGCACTTCCTTATACATGAGTAACAGCTCCTCATCACATCACTCTCAAGGGGTATTTGTTGATATATTTTGGTAGTGATGTGTGTGAACACACTTAGGACCTCCGGGCCACATCATCCCTCTTTAGGAGGTTCGTTTCCCTTAGCTTGTATATACACCTATAACCTTAGCATGTTACTTATCTTTGTACATTCACTTGGTAATCTATTTTATATTGTGTTGATCTAAGATTTTTCTTCTTCCTTGCATTATTCATGTGCTTACGCAGACCTCAAACTCCAGCACATACTTTGCATAGTATTGATGATGAGTTTCTTTGTACTTATATGGATAATCGCAAGTAGAAGATTGGCCTATGTTTCTTTGTGCGCAAAAGGAAAAAAAGGCCCGTTTTTTGAGATGCTAACCATCGATCCTTGACGTAATGGTTCGATGCAGGGGTTCTCAATGTTTGCAATTGTTGATGAAGCTTGGGACATTCCCGATCACGAGTTGTAGATGTCTACCTCGATCTCTATCTTCACTCTTTTGCTGACCGCCTTTCACATCTTCATCAATACCATCTCATAACCATCAAAATATACAATATTTAGACCATCATTGAGTTTCTAAACTTGCGACTCTATAAACTAGTGATATCTACATGGACCCTCCTCACATGATGTTACAAGGTGCAACATTCACAATTTTCAAGTTCAACTTAGAAATCATAGATGCATTTGAAAGCCAACTTAGAAAGCTTAAGGACGGGAAAGTAGTGCAACAACAGATTGCAAGGTTCACTCCTCGGAGATCCTCCAAAGTTGTTCATGCATCTTTCTTTCCGTATTTTCCAAGGTCTTCAGATCTGATGACATTCCAGAGGGTAGGGGAGCATCCACTTGCCTCATCAAGGAGCTTAGTTGAACTCTTTCATGAGAGTAACAAAGCATATTTGAGCTCTTTCGTGGGGGATCCAGTTTTTTAAGACTTTCAGTACATAAACTGTGGCATGTCAAAAAGAAGGTCTGCTTTTATGGTCCATGATTCTTCTGTCTAACAATGTTCAAGATTTTTTTATGGTTCCCTTCTTTGAGAGTCTCACACACCTTTCCTTCCATAAAGTCTCTTGTCTTATAACAACGTTCCAAGAGGCCTGTGGACAGCCCACGACCTCCCCTAAACGGTTCAGTGCTGTCAAGAGATGGGCGTGCCCAACTTCATAACACTATTACTGAGGAAATGCCAAACCAGAGTTGTTTGTTAGTCCAATAAGCAGTCACTCCATTGAAAAAGATGCCCATGTATCCCAATGGCCATTCAATCGATGGATGTCCTTCCATTTCCTCAAAGCATAAGAGATGCGCATTTTGCGTGTCAATTTTGATCATTGCTGCCGACCAGTAGCTCATTGCTATCGCGAAGTGGACGACTGAATTCCATTCCTCGATGATCTTTTTAAATTATGATTAGAATCTGCAAAGACGTTCATGTTCAGGGACCCGTCGCCCGAGCAGGCCGATGCCCATCACATGTCTTCTTTTGGGTTTAGAAATGGCGAATCGTGCAGTACAGGACAGTCAGACCACGTGCATGACTCGATCACTACGCAGTGATTTTTCGACCGTCATCCATTTGTGCATTTTGCGTATGGCTTTCATTTCGAACATTGTTGCTCCAGATTTGAGCAAGGAGACACCATGGACATGTGCCGCCCTGCAAAAGATGACGGCGATCCAGGCCTTAAGGGGAGACAAAAGTAGAGGGTTGTGTCTTCTTTCGACAGCCAGGGAGGACGGAGGATGACGTGGGCAGTCAGGGAGGAGGGAGGATGACGCGGGCAATCAAGGATTTTCCTACAACACAGAGAGAGAGAGAGGGAGAGAGAGAGAGAGGGAGAGAGAGAGAGAGAGAGAGAGAGAGAGAGAGAGAGAGAGAGAGAGACGTGAAAACGTGTTGATACTAGCAGTTCGCGAGCAAAGAATCGCACATAGGATCTGTGTAACAATAGGAATCGCGTGTATATGATAATACAACTTACCAGACACGGGCGACGGAGGAGAATAGAGTGAATTAGCAAAGACGATCTTTTTGCGTGTGTGCCTCTACGTATATAGGAGAGGTCGCGATCTGTGTCGGTATAGAGGCCAAGGGCCTGTTACAGCTTAAGAATCTTTGCTTGTCTGGACGGCGGAGACGCTTCCAACCCTTTTTCCGTCTGATTCAGACGCTTTACCTGCAATCATCAATATGTATATATACGATTGACGATCGTTCTATCACTTCTTTCTGAGGTAGATAACTTTTGTACATTCTTAACAAACCTTCACCATTTGCCTCTCGCCATTCATTGGTTTTTGCTGGAAGCTTATCTGCGCGTGGAAAATGGATCTAAGCCAAATGACATTTGCGTGTAGCAGGCTACTAGCTTGCGCTGTTGTGCTTCTCTCTTTGGCATTCCTGTTATTTATCTCAGGTGTGTTCTCAGCTTGTGCATGTTTGTGTGCATATGTGAGTGTGGAATATAAGATCTCGCATCACGATCTACAGATTGCAAGCTGATCTGCAAGAATGAGTCCTCTTGTTGAAAACTTATGTGCACATGTAAACGTTCGTGTTTTAGACAAGAATGCTACTTCCTGAAGAAGGGACTACCACGCTTATGTTAGACTTTGTTGAGGGCGAAGCCGATAATATTTATGAAAGTCATTGTTGCAGGGTCAGCAGACGGTGCATCTTTCACATTCCAGAACAACTGCAAGTATACCGTGTGGCCGGGTCTACTTCCCAATGGTGGATGGCCTTTGCTTGCAGAAGGGGGCTTTGAGCTTGAGGCAGGAGAATCGCGGACTGTGGATGCACCAGTAGGTTGGTCAGGCAGGTTCTGGGGCAGAACAGGTTGCGCTTTCACAAGTACAGCGATATCAACAGTCGCATGCGAAACAGGCGATTGTGGTGGCAAAATGCAATGTGGTGGCTCGGGGGCAGCCCCACCAGCAACCCTAGCAGAGTTCACATTAGCAGGTCCTCAATCTGGCAACAAGGACTTCTATGATGTGAGCTTAGTGGACGGCTACAACATCCCCATTGCCATAGTCCCCGGATCAAGTAACTCAAGTTCAAGCAGCAATGCCTTCTCACAGCAGTACACAAGTTCGGCGGCATCCACAGAACGTTATGTCTGCACCATTGCTGGTTGTGTGGCAGATCTCAACCTCAACTGTCCTTCGGATTTGCAAGTGCTTGCAGATGCAACTAATAATTCTATCCACATAGCCGGATCAACCGTAGTTGGTTGCAAGAGTGCTTGTGAGGCTTTTCAATCCGCTCAATATTGCTGCACAGGTGCCTATGCAAATCCCAACACCTGCCAGGCCTCATCGTACTCTGAACTCTTCAAACAAGCCTGTCCGGGTGCATACAGCTACGCGTATGATGATCACACAAGCACCTTTACCTGTACAGGATCTGAGTATTCCATAGTCTTCTGCCCCAGCTCTCTAAGGTGATAATGTGCATCCGTGTCTCCATCTTACATTGTATTTGGATGTGGATGTGCGTACGTATGTGCATGAGAGAGAGAGAGAGAGAGAGAGAGAGAGAGAGAGAGAGGGGTTAATTGACATGCTATCTTCGCATTTTTCAGCCAAAAGGATGGAGTTGGCAATCTAACAGATGAACCTGGATCAAGTGGCATCACAAGTTCCTGTCAGCAAAGTTTCCTGTTGCTCCGTATATTTATCGTACTAGCATTACTTCTGTTACTATGAGTCCAAAATCGAGCAAAAACATAATGAGAGTGGAGAAGCATTATACAGTGCCATGAGCTCCAGATTTGATGGAAATTTTGCCTCCTTTGGAAAACCTTTACTGGATGAAAGGCATTTTTGTAAATGTGGCTGTCTTAAAAAAAAAGACTTTCACTGGATGAAAGGCATTTTCGTAAATGTGCCTGTTGCACCTGAATAAATTGCAGATGGATAAATTTCCATGCCTCTACATCAGAGGAGCCAAAATATGTTTGAGGTGGTGGTTCTAGTGATGTCATTCGGAGAGAAAGGCAAACATAGGAAGTGTGAACGATCAAACAGATTGTCGAGATGTTGAGTTTTGCCCTGTAAACCTTGGAGTAATGTAAAGGCTGAATTGGCAACACATGTTTTGTTGGTGAATTCAGTGTAAAGATTGTATTGTTCAGACGGGTAACTTGTGGATGCATGAGGTACTCATAAGCAATATTCGCACTATGAAATTGTGTTACAAGAAGCCTTGCCATTTCTCTAACGTTTACTGTATTCAGCTAGCATTTGCGTGCAGAATGTTCGCGCCACGAAAGAAAATGATAATTTAAAAGAAACTCATGAAGTCTGGTTCTATTTGAAATTTGTAGAAGATGATTCATGCTCTAGGCATGCCACATTTTACATATCAAAGTACTACGTACAAGAACAAAAGTGAGAGGAGAGGTGACAATGAGCCATATAGTGTGGTTAACCTCAGGACTTGTAGTTATTTAAGTGGAATTTGTGAATCTTTCTCTTGATGAGCAGGGCCCAAAAATCCATTTGGCGGCAAGGTTCTTGGTCATTGATAGGACAAATCACACCCACGCCACCTTCATTATTATGAAGGCAGCACATATCCCAAGCCACTTTAGGAATCTTGGAGAGATTGATATTACGATCGCAAAGGAACCTTCTAGACAAAGCACGATACAAGCCACTTTAGGAATGTTAGAGCGAATGATATTACCATCACAAAGGAACCTTCTCGACAAAGCAATAATCACAATAATCTTGTCCATAATATGCACAAAATCATTTTTATTAGGCATCCAACAAGAAAGGAAGTGTATAACACTAGGAAAGATGTAATGGTTAAGATTTAAATACTCTATGAGATAAGGAGTTTTGACATCCATACCACTTAAAAAACTTCTCCCTTAATCTAATCATGACCAATCCCACCTACAAGTAATATTAAATCCCATAGGAAACCCAAGTAGTATGAAGACCACTCCTTCTTTAATAATTCAAACTCACTCTCAATAATGCAGTCAAGATTAACTAAAAAGAACATAGTTATTAGAATCTCTATGAGGAAGCCCTAAGTTCAAATCTTGTTTGGACATATCCATGAGTACCCTAAGATGGTTGTTCATGAGTTCCCTGAGATGGGTGTCTCTACCTTATGAGGTCGGGTGTGCGTGTCTCTCTAGTTCATTATACTCTCACAAAAAGGGAAAAAAGAGGAACATAGTTATTAGAAAAACAAAAAGTAGTATTTTTATGATTCACTATAGATCTAGTGGCAAGACAGAATACAGTCAAGCAATTAACAAAGAGTCTAGTTGAATCATCATTAGCATTAGTTATCATACTAGTATAATCTCCAAACATTTGGAGGTCGAGTTGAGTAGACACATGAGGGATTGTGATCCCTTTGTTTTTCCCATTTGACATGTCTCCCTTAACCAACCATCCAAGGGCATCATTGGCCATGGCAAGGAGGAGAAAGTAGGTTAATAAACCAAGATCACTGATTTTAAACTCCTTCATTAATTGAGCCTTGACGTGCTTGGTGCCATTAGCATCATTTCTTGTAATAATGATGTCATCTACATAGACACATAAGTAGATTACTTTTGATTTGTTCTTCTTCACAAATAGAGAAGAATTTGCCTTGCTTGAGTCTTCTTAAGGGGAACGATATGGGCAAACCTCACAAATATATGACCATGTACATTAGATACATGGGGTTTAGTGGGACTACTTGGTTTATATTCCTTTTCACTTCCATTTGATACTTCCAATACCATTTTTTTAAGATAGAAATGGACTTAAGGGGAAGGAAATGTCATGTGAGGACTTTTGAGAAGGCAATGAGAACCCTTCCTTAGCGTTGTATAGATATGGGCTCTCACATGAGTCCCAAGTGGCACTCATGTAATGAGCCACCATTATGGAAGTTAAGAAGTTTATTTCAAGTAGATGGCGGGGAGGATGTACCTGTTTTGGAAATTCTCACTCTAGAGTCACCTTGAATGGTCATTTATCTAAGCCTTTTGGACTCCTCAAGTCCATAAGACAAGGATGTCCCTGCTTGAGACTTTTTGGGAAGGAAATCTAAAATTGGGAAACCGTCTCTCAAGGGTGCTAACCTGCTCCCATGTAGCACTATCTTCTAAACTATTTGTCCACTACACTAGGCACTCTTTATATAGGTGGCTCCTTGCCCATTTCTCTCGTGTGTAGTATGCTCTCAAGCTAATGTGGAATAGATTGAACAAAAATAGGCTCTACTAACTCACTATCTAGAATGAGGCTATTAGGTTCACCTAGCCTTTTCTTAAGCCAGATTACATGAAATATTGGATGGATCTTGTTTTTCTCTAGTAGTTGGAGCTAGTAAGCCATCTTTTCTATTCTCTTTACTATTGGAAATGGTCCAGGATACCTAGGATATAGGTTTGGAAAAGGTCCCATCTTCATGGTTTCAAACCTAGAGGTAACTCTAAGATAGACTTGCTCTCCCACCTCAAAGTTGATGTCTCTCATTTGAGGGTCAACATAGGCTCTAGTGCTACCTTAAGCTCTCCTAATGCTTTCCTTAGAAAGCCTAAGCATATTGTTTATCTCTTCAAAGAAATACTTTGTAGCTTGGACTTTCTCGTGCCATAATCCTACTACATAAGGAGCTCTTGGCTAAATCCCATACATAAGCATAAATGGATTATGCCCTATGGAAGAGTTATTGGCATTATTATATGCAAAATCTACTATAGGTAAGTACTGTTTCAAATTAGTGTTCCTTTCGTTCACATATACTCGAGGCATATCTTCTAGGATTTGGTTAAACTTCTCTAGTTTCCCATCCAACTATGGATGATTGACCGTACTCATGCTTAGTATCAAATATTCTGAAGACATCTTCTTAAAAGTGGCTAATACACTTCCTCTCCTTAAAAGTGGCATATCTTCTAGGATTTGGTTAACCTTCTCTGTTTTCTCATCCGACTATGGATGATCAACTGTACTCATGCTTAATATCAAATCTTCTGAAGACATCTCCTTAAAAGTGGCTAATATGCTTCCTATCCCAATCAAAAACAATTTCTAAACGAAGACTATATAATTGGTATAGGTTTTCAAGAAATAACCTAGCCAACTCAGGTGGTTTCACTATACGACATGTTGGAATAAACCTAGCCCAGACTGAGTCATCCCCCTCTAGGTCTTAGGTAATCATGCTATAAAATCAATGGAGATACTCTCCCACTTCCCAATGGGAATATCCAATGTGTTGGAATAGTTCTCTAGTCCTCAATCTCTTAGCTCTATTGATCTGGAATTTAGTGCACTTAAACACATACTCTAGGATGTCCTTATGAAGTCCAGATCAATAAAAGTGCCTCTTAACAAGATCATAAGTCTTGTAAACTCTTGGATGTCCCACACTAGGTGTGTCATGAACCTCATATAAAATGTGTTATCTCATCTTGAAATCTTTAGGGACACACACCTCACCTTTGTATAATAGATATCCATCATGGATATCGTAATTCTTCCACTTGAATCCTTCTTGAGTACCTGTGGATATTCCATCCTCACTGGAAATGAGTGTTTCATGATCCCCTTTCTCAAGGGCTTCCCAAATCTCAACATATATAGGATCAAGCCTACATTTTCTTCCAACGGACTCAAGTAGCTCACTAGTTATCTAACTAAAAGTCAATCCATTGGGCATAGTGCTTCCAAGTGAGTCAGCCACCACAGTAAACTTTCCCTTCCTATATCTAAGCTCATAGTCAAACTCCTAAGGCTCTCTGCCCAATGGCCCTTATGACCTTCAAGGTCTGTTTGATTAGAGAGCCACTTAATGCTCTCTAATCAAACAGACCATATATGAATTTGACACCACATAAATAGTGATGCCACTTCTTCAAAGCATGGATAATTGCATATATCTTATCATATATGGAGTGATTCTTCTTAGCAGGATTTAGCTTTTTGTTCTCAAAAGTCATGTTTGACCATCCTAAGGTAAAACCACTCCTATAGCAAAATCACTCATGCCAATCTCAACCACAAAGTGTTTATTGGGATCTTCTATACATAAAAATGGAGCTATAGCAATTGCTACTTCAAATTTTCCATACTTTTCTTCTATTTGTCTCCCCAATCAAAGTATTTCCCTTTCCCTTTAAAAATTCACACTTTGATTCCTTGGCAAAGAGTGAATTTTCCCCCGATACTTGGAATACTTTCCTCAAGTGTTCCAAGTGTTCAAGTTTTGATCTACTATGGATTAGAGTATCATCCAAAAGATCTACTAAAAACTACCCTACATATGGCCATAGTTCATTATTCATGAGTTTCATGAAAGTGACAGGAGCATTGGTGAGACCAAAAGGCATCACCAAGAACTCATAGTGCCCATATCTAGTCCTAAAAGAAATTTTAGAGATATCATGTGCCCTAGTTCTAATCTCATGATATCTTGACCTAAGATTAAGCTTGGTAACGTACCTAGCTTGATGTAACTGGTCAAATAGGTCTTCCAACTTAGGCATTAGAAACTTGTTTTTTATTGTTACCTTATTAAATGTCCTATAATCTATACAAATTCTCATAGAGCCACCTTTCTTTTTTACTACGAGCATTGGTGATGCCCAAGGTGAGTTACTAGGTCTAATGAAGACCTTTTCTAAATGGTCGTGAAGCTGCTCTATCTCCTGATGCTAGGATAACTAAGCTTATAAGGTGAATTACAAATAAGATTAGTGTTAGTAACCTCAATGGCATGGTCAATGTCCCCTCTCTCATGTGCTAGTCATCTAGGTAGCACATTTACATTATTAGCATGAAAATATACATGGTGAGGTTCCTATACAATGCTAAAGATTATGATTACACAATAAAAAGATCTCCTACACATGCTTAGAATGAAACGTACTGTACAAATCTAAAGATGAAATGAGAGGTGCACTAGGTACATCTTTCTCTCCTTGAATACAAAAGTTACTTCCATTTTTTATGAATTCAAGAATGTTTTTTTGGTAATTGCATTTACGTGTGTGTCCCAAACCTTATCCACTCTCTACCTAAGACAAGGTCTGACCTCTCCATATTCATTTTTTGTATGTCTAGAAGGTTACTTTTCGTAGAATCTAGGTAACCACCCACCAATTAGTGGTGCACTTTTTGGTGGGGATTGATAAAATTTGAATTTGGTTGATTTTGGTGGAGCTCCTAACTGAATTTCATGACATTAGGTCCTCCTTTTTTATTGGTCCACTTGCAAAATTTGCAGATGGGTCCTTTTGCGTGACTGAGACTTGCTTTTTAGCACTCCCCCTCAAGTCTCAATGCCTAGCTCCTTCATCCAAATGCATGCTCTGACATGGTGTAGCTTTACTCCATCCAAAGCTTTGGTGAACATCTCTTCATATTGGTTCTTTGTATTGACATGCTCCACCTTGACATCATTTGATATGATCTTCTCTCTAATAAAGTGTTAATGCACTTCTATATGCTTCAACCTTGCATGGAAGACTAGATTTTGGGCCAAGCATATGTTACTTATATTATTACAAAAAATAGGTAGTTGCTTAACCTCCAAATCAAGATATAAAAACAACTTCTTGAGCCACATAAGATCACATGAGATTTGTGTTAAGCCTCTATACTTATCTTCAATCAAGGAGAGAGCCACTATTGGATGTTTCTTTGGCATCCATGAGGTGGTCTTCTTCCCTAGCATGATAACATATCCACTAGTGCTCGTCTTGTCATCTTTGGAACCTGCCCACTCAACATCACAATAAGCTTGTATATTTCATCCATCATCAAATGGATAATATAGACCTCTTTACTTTTTTGAGGTACCTAAGTACCTTTCGGTTGCAACAAGATGAGGTACTCTTAGTGCCTGCAAAAATTTAGATAACACTCCAATTACATGTGCAATATCTCGTCTTTTCATGGTAGCATACAAGAGAGAACCAATTATTCACCTATACATGGTCATATCCATCACTTTTTCACCTTCATGAGCACTTAGTTTAACATTCACTTGTAATGGATTTGAAATGGGCTTGCAATCACACAAGCCAAAGTTCTTCAAAAGATCTAAAATGTATTTCCTTTGTATCAAGTATATACCTTCTTCTTTGTATAGTACTTCAATCCCAAGGAAGTACCTCAAAATCCCTAAATCAGAGATTTTAAACTCACAAACTTCCTCTTTATGTCCTTGATGTTGGTTTCATCATCCCATGTAATTCAACATATATACAAATGAAAACATATTTTCTACGTTCCTTCTTCACATAGAGTGATGGGTCTACATGACTCTCATTGTATCCACATTTTACCAAGTACTCCACAAGTCTTTGGTTGCATCCCTTGGGGTTTCTTGAATCCATAAAGAGCCTTCTTAAGCCCGCATACATGATGTGGAAACCTCTCATCTTAAAATCATTGGGATTGCTCCATGAAGACTACCGCTTCAAGCTCTCCATTTAGAAAAGCATTCTTCACATCAAACTTATACATCTTCAAAACTTTTGAGGCTGAAATTGCAATCAAACTTCTTATGGTGGAAATCTTAGCTAATAGATTGAATGTTTCCTCAAATTCTATGCCATAGGTTTAGCAAAAGCTTTGGCAATCAACCTCACTTTATACCTAGAGATGATCCCATCCACATGCCTCTTTACCTTGTACACCCATTTGTTGCCAATGACTTACATGTCCTTTGTTGTTGGCACCAATTAAAAAGTATCATTTTCTTCAAGTTCCTTGGCTTCCTCCTCCATGGCTTCAATCCCTTCCCTATGCTTATTTGCTTCTTCAAAAAAGTTGGGTTCTTCACAAGCTATAATGTGACTCATGTAGGCATAGTGTTTTTCAATGAATGAAGCATGAGGTAACCTTTGAATAGCGTATTTAAACCTATTGGATGATCTTAAATCAGCATTAGGAGGTAGGAATATCCTCCCTTTTGGTTCAGATGATTTAAATCTTGGAGTTTCTAATTTCTCCACATCTTCGTCACTTGTAGAGTCCATGTCTACCTATTGATGGTCTTCCTCATTTGCATTTTCCTTTCCTTTGTTACTTCCTTGACTTAAATGATCTTCATTCCTTGTTCTTCCATTGCCAAGTTGATGTAGTAATCTCCTCTGATGTTGTGCTTGACGTGTTTGGACCACTCATCTCCATGCTTTCTTGCTCTTTGAACTTCTTATTGGCTTCATATGCATCGTCATCCTGTAACACATCTTTGCTACCGTACCAAGGTAGCAACTCATCAAATATTATATCCCTAGAAAGCTTAACCTGTTTGGTGCAAGGGTTCTAGCATGTAAAACCATTTTTCTTTGAAGAATATCCTAGAAATATACACATATCTACCTTCAGGTCTAACTTGTGTCTCAATTCTTGAGGTATGTAAACATAACACACACAACCAAATACTTTGAGATGTGAAAGGTTGGGTTTTTTAACACATCAAGCTTCATAAGGTGTAACACCATGTACTCCTCAGGTTAGACAACTATTCACATGTGCTATATATATATATATATATATATATATATATATATATATATATATATATATATATATATATATATATATATATATATATATATATATATATATATATATATATATATATATATATATATATATATATATATATATATATATATATGTGTGTGTGTGTGTGTGTGTGTGTGTGTGTGTGTTCTTCCTCTCTACCACCCCATTTTGTTGAGGTGTATACTTGCAAGTAAATTGGCTTTTAATGCCATGGTCATGTAGAAAATCTAAAAACTCATTTGAAAAATACTCTCCCCCTCCATCCGATCTGAGAGTCTTTACATACTTCCCTATCCCCTTTTCCACTACGTTTTTGAACCTATTGAAGTGATACAATACCTCTGACTTTGACTTCATGCAATACATCCATACGAACATTGAATGATCATCTATAAATGTGAAAAATCTATTACCTCCAATGGATGGATCCCTTGTAGATCCCAATAGATCTGTGTGTATAAGATTCAACACTTCATTGCTCACATGTGCTCCCTTCTTGAATGGTAATTTTCTTTGTTTTCCTAATTGACAAGCATGGCACAAATGTTTCATATTCTAAGATGTAAGATAAGGTAGACCACTCATCAAGCCCTTTCTTTGCATGTCCTTCATCCTTTGTAAGTTTATGTGCCCAATTCTTTTATTCCATAAGTCGATCTTTGCAGTTTGTTTATTTCCAATTGACAAGTAGATTGTGTGAGGGGTTGATGGCTTTACCTCCATGGTGAAGAGTCTTCCTTGCTTCTTACCTTTTGCTATGAGCTTGTAGTCCTGCATGGGATCTTCAACAAAACAGCCTTGATCATTGAATCTCACCGCATAACCTCTTTCAACTATCTGACCTATTAAGATCAAAGTTCTTGGTGATGGTTAGCACATGCAACACATTATTCAATGGCTTGGAGCTTTGAGATCCATTCCATGAAACATCTCCCACATGTGTAATCTTGTGCTTAGTGTCATCCCCTATCTCTACATGTCCTTAAGTGATGTGTGAGTGTAAACTAAAGAAAACATCTTTATTGCAACTCATATGGTTGCAATAAAGAAAACATCTTTATTGCAACTCATATGGTTGAGAGGAAGGGTTCAAGAGACCAAGGTTGCGAACAAGGCTCAAGAAACTGTGTGAGGTTGAGGACATCAATTCAAGGTCACCTAGTAAGTTCAAGGGGCTCATCATCGAGGCTAGAGGGATACAAGAGTAGATCATTCAGGACAATGATCTACCAAGGGGGGAAGAATGTAATAAAGTGATAGGTTAGAGATGGTTGAACCACACACTTGATAGGTAGGAGATGGTTGAACTACACCCTAAGAGGGAGGATTAGGAAGTAATCCTCAACCATGGCTTTTAGGGCAAGTGGTTAGCCCATCACATTCCTAACCAAGAGATTTTGAGTTCAAATCCTTACATTCTTCCTCCTCTAGTAGCATTAAAGGTTCCTCTTCCTCTTTCATTGTTGTTGAATCTTCCTCATCCTCTCCAATTTCCTCTACCTCTTGATCTATTTGATGAAGTATAAAGAGCTTTTCCTTGACTACCTGGTTATGAATGATAAGAGTTGCCACCTTCTATGTTGATTTCTTTAGTCATCATGAGCGTTTGTAAATCTTCAAAGGATGGTAGATTCTCTCGAGTCATGATAGATGTAATGAAACACTTCCATCTTTCATCTTCTCTCAAGCCATTTAACATGCTATTAAACTTTATATCCTCACTAGGAGATGCATTAATAGAGGCTAATGCTTCAATAAGAGATTTTACCTCAAGAACATAATCATTAACTGATTGTCGTGCTTCTTTTTTACTCTTTTCAACTCAACAATAAGTTGTGTTTGCCTTGCTCTATTGGTAGTTGCAAATAACCTTTCTAGAGACTCCCAGGCCTCTCTACTAGTATTCAAACCTCTTATATGTCCAAGCATATATTCGAAACTGTTTGTGATATAATAAACATAACTCTTCTGTCTCTTTGGATCCATTCTGCTCTCTTGCTCGATCTGCTTATGTAGGAGCTTTTGGTAATACCGGCTTCACTTCTGTACCTATTATCAATCCCCAAAGACCTTTAGACATGAGATAAGACTCCATTCTAAGTTTCCACATAGGATAATTTCTCCCATCTGATAACTTCTCAATCGATGCACTCAAATATTCCATGTTGAATTGTTGTAAACAAAGAAGATAATTCAATAAGTTGTATGAAAGATTTGATAAAAAAAACAAAAGCTGTGATATCACAATGTTATGTTTACAAACTTGTAAACATCAAAGTACACAATGAAACATGATGAGACCTCTCAAGATCTTCAAAAGATCAAACAAATATTTTCAAACTTCAAAAATCAAACTTTCCTCCAAACTTTTAAGAAAACTGAAATGGGTGACTATAGAACAATAACCAGCCGAAACTCTCTGAGTAGAATCTGTCAAAACTAATCATATATTCTAAAATTAAACTTTGAGTAGCATGCTTAAGAAACAAAAAACATAGAAAAAAACTAGATTATAGCTCCCCAAACAAATAGTTTGAAGTCAAGGTATGTGGAGGCCTGCAATAGCAAGGTATGACTAACTATCTGAATTGAAAATGGATGTACAAAAATAGAGAAACTCATAGATCTATGAAGAATTTTGATATAAATATAAAATAGAAGAGCTGTGGAAACACGTGCAAGTGAAATCACTCAAAAAGACCTCATAACAATTGAGATATGGAAGTTTGAAGAGGTATGTCTCATATGAGACACCGGATACACACAAGAAACTTTTGCTACAAAAAACGCCTACTTGCACGGCATTTTGTTCATTGAAATTTGTACAAAAGCTGATTTACTTAGATAGCAGAAGTTGTAAGCTTTGCAACACAACAAGAATCACTCAATTTGGCCACCTACACTAAGAGAACCACTCTTTCTATTGAGAGGTTGTCAACAAAAGCACCTTCCTTGTCTAAAAATAGACACCTCTCCTTTCCTTCTTACTTTAATCTAATTTTTCTCTAAATTTGGAGATGTGCGCGCCTCCACATGTTATAAATAATAAGCTCAATAAGCCTAAAAAATAATATTTTAGAGCTTATTTTTATGTAACAACACACATAGACACACACACACACACATAGAGACACATATACACACACATAGACACATACACACTTATACACACACATACACACACACATCCACACAAATTTACACACACACATACACATGCATATAGACACATATATGCAGATACACATGTATATACACACATAGACAGACACATACACACATAGACCCACACACACACATACACACACACATGGACACATACACACACATGCACATACATACATACATATGCATACATAATGCATATGCATATGCATACATAATGCATATGCATATGCATACATAATGCATATGCATATGCATACATATATACTTACATGCATACACACACATACACACACATACACACACATACACACACATACACACACATACACACACATATACACACACATGCATACATTTGGATACATAATGCACATGCATATTGATACATACATGCTTACATGCATACACACACATACACATATATATACACAGACACATATATACACACATAAACACACACATGCACACACATACACACACATACACACATAGACAGACACACATACACACACATACACAATGCATACATACACATGCATACTCATATACATATACTTACATATACATATACACACATACATATACATGCATACATATGTACATATACATAGAATGATTTCTAACCCATTTTGTTTTAAATGTACATGTATAATGGATCCTAGTAGAGAGAGAAAGGCGAACCACACTCTCATAAAAAGTCTTATGAGAGCAAGAGTTCCACCTGATACCTTAGGGATCATCATGCATGAGTACTCAGAGATGCCTGATGATGAGCTGGATTATACGATCTAGATGCTTACCTAGTGATGAGAGGAGGGCTCTTCTACGGCTGCACATGCAGGAAGAGATCTATATGCTTATAGGTATGTTTTTTATTCACAATATTGTTTTTATGATATTATAACACATATTTTTATTTATTTTTAATTATTTTTATCTCTCTATTTTCAAGACACCTATGTTAGAATTTTAGCAATCTCAAGTGTGGGAACTCATGCTAATTTGAAGTGCCACATCACTCACACTTTTTGGTAGGATATACAACCACTTTTCCACGCGTTTTCTCAGCCCTTTACTCACCTAATTGATGGAGAAAAGTCGGGATCATTTGGAGGGCATTTTTGAATTCAAATTTAAAACCACCATTTTGAGCATTATATAAGGAAAGACATGGAGAAAAGTCATGGCCATCCTCCTCTACCATTTGAGCACTTGTAGGCTCTCATTAGGAGTGTTTACTCCAGGTCTAAGCTAGCCCCTAGCTAAGCAAGCCCCTTGCTTGCTGGAGTTTTCTCATAGGAAGTGATCTTTGATCACCCATATCTCTTTGTGTAGTAGTCCGATTCATTTGCGAGATAGCTCATTTTGTTCCTATGATTGTAAGCCTTATTTTGGATGTAATCTTACTATCAAGTGTTCATTAATCTTGAGAATATTGAGCTTGAAAGCTCTCTGGTCTGATCTATGCATATTCCCAAATATATGTGTGTTGGAAGGTACACATAGGTGCAAGCTACCAGTTTGGGCAGATTTTGGTCTGTCTTGTGCAAGGAGTTTTGCATAGCCCAGATTCTCCAAATTGTGTGTTCTAAGGCTTGTTGGAAAGCTTAGAGAGTCTATTTGTACTGTGCAAAATTTCATAGGTTCATTCTTCAGGTCAAGAGAGCAATTCAATTTTTGGTGGATTGTGGTAGTGAATTATTTGGTCCTAGGAAGGGCCTATCATTCTTCTACTGCAACTAGGAGTGGATATACTCCATCAGTGGTATCAGAGCTCATCATTGAGCATTTAAGACATCAAGAGAAGGCCTTGACGTTGCTTGAGAGCCAAGGATTGAAGCAAAGATTAGCAAGGTTTGGAGAAGGATTTGAAGCAAGGGGGAGCTTCTATCATCATCGAAAGTTCACGACAAGTGGAGACTCTTGTGGGAAGGTAACATATCATTCTTTCTCACATCTATCACAATCCACGGAGGGATTAGGATCCACATATAGTCTCATACACAATGGGAGACTATAATACTCAGATTGAGAAGCTTGAGAAGAGCAATTACCAACCTTGGAAGTTTAAAATCTCTAACTTCCTCATGGGAAAGGGTCTTTGGTGGTTGGTTAGTGGTACTGAGGTGAAGCCATACATAGATCCACATACACCTACTGAGAATCAAAGGAGAGCCATTAGAGAATGGGAAGAAAGGGATAGGAGAGTGATCTTCATTCTTTCTCAAAACATTAGCAACTCCATGATAGGTCATATCTAAGACCTAGATACATCTAAAAAGGTTTGGGAGTGTTTAGAAAGGTTGTACTCTACCTCTACAAAGGCTAGAAAAATTCAGCTCAAGAATGATCTCAACAACCTTAGGAATTCATCAAACCAGAGGATTAATGACTTCATACTCAAAGTAAAAGAGATTGTTGCTCTAGCACAATGGTGAGAACCACGTTAAGAAGCTTCACCTCCTTAATGTCAATCCGTGGGAGAGGTAGGAGTGATATGAAGATCGTGAACGTGAGATGATGTGAGAGTGAAGGTGAGAAGCACAAAGATGCACACACACATACACACACACAATGAAGAGACAAGCAAGACACAATGGAAGGTGGGAAATTAACTCTATTACTCAAGAATGCTCTTACAAGCTCAAACTAGCTCTATGCTCACACTAACCAAAATGAGCCAACCTCAAAAATGAGCTCTCTAGCTCTTTTTATAGTTTCTAGACTAGTTTTGACCGGTTTCACATCTAGTGACCGGCCTAGTTAAAAAATAGGTCCTAGAGGCTATTTGGAAGGGTAAACGATGTCTAAAAATAACGAAATTTGGTACGAGTATTCTACCTAAGCTCCTCAAGCTCGAGGACTCCTCGGCTTGCACAAAATGGAGCTATGGATTACAAAATGGGGTTTTCTTATGATACATATGTTACAATTAGTGATAACAATCACTGTTGAATGTTTGGAGAATTAATAAGAAATATATTTGTTTAAAAAATTGATCCGCCTGGCTCCCTGCTTCATCTTCACATGCTTCCGTGGCGTCTGTGCCTCTGACTGCTTCCAACACCCCCCTCCCTCTCGCTTCTGTCGTCCCTGACAGAACCTTGTTGTGAGGTCTGCCGGATGTAATTCTGTAGGAGGTCTTGAGCGAGGGTGTGCTCTGATATACGAATACCTCGGGCTAGATCAGCCTCGAGTTTCTCCCAATCGATAGGTTGTGGCTCGTCTGGTGGTGGGAGCTGATAATGTGTGGAGTACACCATTCGTTCACAGGCAAATAATTGCAATAAGTGTGTGGGCCTGCTTATAAATACTTCGGAATGGTACTCCCAAAAACCGGTGGTGAACATTTCTTCGAATGTCTGCTTGTAACATGCCGGTAGATATTTGATCCTGCAGTGCCAGGCGTAACACACCCGTAGCGATGGCGTTGTGCTCATATCATAGACTAAATCAAAGTTGCCATGCTCAAAGCCCGGGGTGTTAACATGGGGAGCCTTGATGCGTCGGAAGACTTTAAAGACCATCTGCATCATGTCAAAGATTTTGACAGTCATGTGCGCGGCAATATCATCCATATGTTTTAATCGAGGGAGCCAGTGGCGGATCGTCGCCATCATGTATCCTACTGTGGGTAACTCGATTGGTGGCCTGAAATAGGGATAGTTCAGCCAGTCTTGGCACTGCTTATTGTTCTGTACTTTAATGGCGAAGGCAGTCCAAGAGCGACGTCGTGGTACTGGTCCCCAGCACGGATTAAATTTTAAGTGAAGCGGCGCTTTTACCCACGTGCTCATCATCTCTGGATAATTTTGCAGTAAATCTTTGCGCCAGTCTGGTTGAAGGATTTCACCTCTCTGCGCCCTTGGTGGCAAGTCCTCTGGCTCGAATTGAGTGGCATGCGTTGGTTTCATACCTGTTTCTTTCTCTATGGTTAACTGGTATTCGGCCATTAACATGAAGTACGGTTTATATTGGAGCTCATGCCCAGATATGTATCGTCGCGGGGCCAATTGAGCAAAGAATGGTGACTGTAAAATTTTCTCTTCAATTATGGCCATGGCATGTAGCTGTGCCTCTACTCTGGCCGAGTGTGTGTCGTTCCGAGTTCTTCAACTGTCTTCATCCACGCGGGGGTAGGTAATTCATATGTCATCTGGCCTTCGGCCGTGACACGTCCGCCTGGGATGGGTATCGGTTCATATGCCTCTTCAAATGTCTCCTCCACCGGGATAGTGACGGTTTCTTCCTCAGCTGGTAGCTCAGGTGGGGAGTCTGGCCTTGGTGGTGCTTCATAGATGGCAATCCTAGATTCAAGATTTGTTACCTGGGCCCGAAGTGCGTTGAGTTCCTCTAAAACTTCAGGGGCAGGGTCCACAGGTGCTGGTAATTCTGCTGCTACTTGTACTTGTTGTGTTGCTGGTTCTCTGAGCTGCAGCAGTTTGTGATCTTCCTTTAACTTTTGATGTTCTTCGTTCATACGATCATAGTCCTCGAGCAATCTAACATGGTCGTCTAGCAACATCCGCATCGACTCAGATGGGATTGCCTTGAATCTGCTCGGACTTAGTGGCTGTTCTGGATGATCTAAAGCCGCTTCCAAGTTCTCTCTATTTTGCTCTTGGAGTCTCTGGTTCTCCTCTTTTGCTGCGGCTAAGTGTCTTCTGAGTAAGCCCATATTTCTAGTAAGCGTTGCATTGCGGACAGTCTGGGCTCTAAGTAGGTTATCCAAATCCGCGGTGGCCTCTTTGGTTTTCTCCTCACTTTCTAGTTCTAACTTGTGATAGGCCTCTCGTAAATCTTGGTATCGGCTGTTCAGTGAGGCGTTCTCAATTGATAACGAATTAAGCTGCGTTTGTAGTTCATTCGTCGTCTTCTGCAGCTGTTGATAGTTGGTGCCGAGTGATGCAAACTCATCGCGGACTTGCGTCATGCATGCGAACATGTGTTGAAATGCGGTGTCTATGGTGGGCGATAGTAGTAGTGAAGTGCTAAATGAGGATGTAGTGGGAGTAGATGCAGTGGGAATGGGAAGTGGGGTTGGGACAGTGGATGCAGTGGTGATTGTGGAAAATTGTGAAGTGCCTAAATATGAGGGTGCTGTGAGTGGAGTGGGGGGTGGTGAGGTGGATGGTGATATGTCCATGCCATTGGACGTGTTTAGTGTTGTGACTGTGAAAAGTGGTGTGATTGTGGGTGGTTGTGTAGGTGTGAATACGGGATTTACAAATGTAGAGTAGTTTACAGGGGGGATGGTTGGAGCAGCTTGGTGAAACTGGGAAATAGGGGTGATGGTAGGTTGGGGAGGTGAGACTGGTGAGAAGGTTAGTGGGGTTAGGAAGGGGAATGGGGGTCTTAGAGGTGGGGGAAACGCTGGGAAGGATGAAGGGGTGAAGGGGTTAACATATGGATGCGGAGGGTTGGGTGTGGGCATGGTGGTATGAATGGGTAAGGAAGAGGTTGTGGCTATGTTGCTTTGTACAGGTGTGGATGTGGGGAAAGCCGGTGGGTGTGCGGGTGATACGGGATGGGTTGGTGAAAGATGAGGTGAGAGAGGAGTCGAAGGGGTGGATGTTATTTCGAGGATAGTAGTGGTATGTACAATGGTGGTACGGGGTGGCGAATCTACAAGGATGGTTTCTGCAGTTAATGAACGTTCGGGGGCGAGGCGTGCCTCCCTGGCTTGTGCTGAGGATTGAGCTCCTGTTGGTACACGAATATACTCTCCGGGCTTTGAAAGTAGTCGCACTCGGCGGGGATCAAACTGTGGTAGTTGCTTTCTTTGTAAAAACCTGAGTGCTTCATGGGAGCCTACTGATTTGACTAACTCTCTGAACCCTCTGATATATGCGTCTTCGAATCCCCCGGAGATGAGTTCCTGTTCAATTAATGTCTGGCTCTCCTCTTCAGTTAACTTCTTTCGTGCCCAGACTTTCTCCATGGTACGATATAATTTTTTGATGGCCAGCGTGTATGCTGCGGCTTCGAAAGTTTCATCTTCATATGTGCTGGTGTCGCCGTGTGTGTCAGTCTGTTGGCCTTGGCCATCTGTCTGTCCCTCTTGTGAGCCCTGGCTGGCTTCATCGTCGCCTTCCTCGTTGTCTGTTTCGGTTCTCTCTTCTTCAGAGCTTGACACAGCTTGTCCCTGTGGCAAGTCTCGCGGCGTAGTAGGGTAGCTGGGACGTTCATATTCCTGGGAGAACAATTGTGCTTCTGGATACTGGAATTCGTTTGAGAATGCATCAGGCATCTCAAAATCAAATGTCGTGTTTATGGGGTCGGCCTCCATATGTGGTATCGGGAAAGAAAACGCTTCCGCACCAATAGTGGTGGGAGCTTCTGCTGTTGTGGTGGTGGGTTCTGCGGTGGCAGCTGCCTGAGGTGCAGCGGTACTAGTGGTGGCCTCTGTAATCACTGGTCTGGACAACCGTATGCGAATAGGTTGTACAGTGGGAGCAGCTTCTGTCTGTGGTCGCTCGGGAGAAGGTTGTGGTGATGGCGACTCTGGCACTTGAAGGCAAGGGATGGTGCCTCGCATGCGCTTACCTGCCCGTGTCCTACTGGGCTTCCTGGCTTTCTTCGTTGTGCCCTTGAATGCCTTCAATTCCTCTCCTGTTAATGCACGCTCGATGGGCAAGTCATAAGCCAAACACATATACACAATTCTAGTGAGCGCACAACATCCGTTAAGCACCTTCTTGCGCTCCCACCTGTGCTGTGCCAGATACATTTGATCTATGATCCAGCTTGCCAGATCAACTGTTTGAGGTCCCGTACATGCCAAATATAATCCGAACCAGATTGGTTTATGGGGCATGGTAAATCTGTCCTGAGCTGGAAATGCGAAATGTTGCATGCATATCCTTAGTGGCTTTGACAGCTCAGGTGTAATGGCCGAAATCTCTTCCCACTTCGTGACATCCCCACGTTTCATCGGTTCTGGAATTAATCTCTCTCGATCTGTGGGTGTGTGGGTGCCATGAATCTTGATGGCTGCTCTGATTAAGTCCTTAGAGAGATAAAACCTCTTGTAAGGTGGATCATCCACTAGAGTAGGCAATATAAAGGTTCCTGGGATGTCCTTATTCTCTGATGCCAGCAGGGTAGTGATTAAGTAATAGCACCTGTAAAAATCCGGTTTGGGCAGAGGATCACTGAAGTATTCTGTGAAGCCTGCTCTGGCCCAAACATGAGTTAAATCCTGGGTGGTCTGTAGGGCTTCGAACTCTCTGGAGAAAAACTGGTATTTTCCCCACGTGCGGTCATCAAATGTCAGAGAGGATTCAAAAATAAAGTCCGCGTCCGCAAGGGGTCCTGCAAGGCCCTAAAACCAATGAGAGTTCC
The DNA here is from genome assembly GCA_020310875.1 of Ceratopteris richardii. Lineage (NCBI taxonomy): Eukaryota > Viridiplantae > Streptophyta > Polypodiopsida > Polypodiales > Pteridaceae > Ceratopteris > Ceratopteris richardii. The sequence continues at coordinate 26,535,926 of CM035438.1, forward strand.
TGTGTATCTTCTCGGTGTAGCCCATGGGTGGGTTGTCGATAGGCATTGGCCCTGGAAATCCCTGAAATTCCGGCGGTGGGGCAGTCGGGTGGGATTCTGCTCGTAGCACGTTGAGTGGTACAGCCGCTACACTGGGGCCTGCTCCTGATGTTCCTTCGTCGGTTTGCATGGTGATTGGTGCGCTAGTGAGAAAGATCTGCTACAAAAGATTAACACATTAGCATGGAAAATAATCATGATCCCATTAAAGTGAGACCGCAATCCCTTTCCATAACTGATGCGTAACCCGTGTAGCCAAGTGCTGTGATGTGATGGATGCAATGTTTCTTGCAGCACTAGTGCAGGTCTCTAGACACCTATACGTTTCAGATCATGCATACATTTCTTGATGAGATGAGATTACGAGTGGTGTGTGATGATGGTGTGTGAATTTATACAAGGTTTAAAGGTTAGTGATTTAGTACAAGGTTGTATGTTAGTCGGGGGGTAGTTAGACAATGGGTTAGGGAAAAACGGTTGGACACGTTTCGGTATCCATTTCCTAAAGATCTTGGAGTGGGTGGTGGGTTTCTGCTGAGGGGTAAAAGGTTGTGTCGGGTTTGGTGGTATCGAGGGATGAGATGAGTTATGGGGGTTATATATTACATGGCTTATGGGTTGAGCTATGATACATGGTTTGGGTACCCAAATCTACGTGGGCGTGGGTCTATGGGTAAGGTACTTCTTGGCGATCCACATTTGTCGGATGCTCGGACCTGTAGAAGAAGGTCGAGGGGATGGTGGATATCGATTCTGTTTCTGTACTGCCTTTTTTTTGTCGATTTCTGCTTGGTTGGAGTCCTTCGGTGCTTTTTGTCCTTTCGGCACCCATATTTGTCTGGTGCCGCTTCCTTTGGGAGGCCTAAACTGCTTTCCATGTTGTTTCCTCTGATACTGTCGTCGGTCTGGGTTCCTTTGTCGTGGTTGACTCTGTTGTTGTTGAGGTTGAGAGGTCGGATGGATACTCTGCTTTGGAAAAGAAGGGAGATCCAACACTTGCGTGACCTGCCCATTAGGAAGTGATGCCTTATTTAACTTTAATCTAGGCCAGTCCGCAACAAGTTTGGAAGGATGAGCACCGCAGGGTGTCGTGCTCATTTGTCCGCTGATGCAACCCACCTGACCTCTGATTGTGCCCTTCTGCCCTTGCAGTTGGGTAACTGTCGCTTCTAGTTTGCAGGAAGTCCCAGGGAAGATCTCCTGTCGTTCTTCTGACTGACAACTGTCTATAGCCAAGCCCGAGTGGGTTGGTGTAGACGTAACGTGACTGGTCTGCCCAAAAATCTTCCTGTCTTCCGTCGCATGCGTTTCATAGGGTCTAGGGTCACAACCGTCAAGCGGAATGCCGTTAGGGAAGTCAAGCGGTATCACTCGCTTCTGCTCTAAGGTTCCAATCTGTAAGGAGCCTTGTCTAAGATTTAGGTCCACTGAGTGATCGTATAGCCAATCTTGGCCAAGGATTAGGGGTTCTATCAGGTCGTCATCATGGCACACTAATAGCTTCGCTGTCATGGTCACCTCCTTAACGAGGATAGGAAGGTCCACCTCACCCATGCAAGGGGTTTCCATGCCTCCTAGGCCTATGAGGTATGCCTCAATTGGCCGCATTTCTATTCCTGAATCCTTATAGTGGGACCATCTAATCGCACTAGTAGCAGCACCTGAGTCAATTAAAGCCCTGAGTTCTTGGCAAGGGTTGCCGTGCTTTAGCCTAACTGTAATGAATGGTCTCCTGTCCACTATGCTAGGATGAGTGGTTGACTTTACTTGACACATGGCCATGGGATATCTGGGTGATGTTTCCAGATGGTTACAATGTTCTCTCCCTAGTCCTTGTCTTCTTAGCTTCATGCGCTTGATGCGTTCTATGGCTTCTGCCTGCGCTTCAGCTCGTATTCTATTTTCTTCCTCCTTACGCTTCTTTGCCAACGTGAGTCGTCTAAGCATATCCTCAGTAAGAGGTTCTTGATATAACCTGACTCTACAGCCACTAATGTAATTAGGCATTATATCTCCTTCTAAGGTGGCTAGCTGTACTGCTCCACTTGTCGAAAGTCTGTTAATGATCATAGGTCCATAACCTCGCTTTTCTAACTTCCGTGCGTGCTGTTTCAGCGTATACACTAGAACTAAATCTCCTTCTTTTAGGCCTTTATCTTTCACATGTGCATCAAAATATGCTTTCTGTCGCTTCTTCGCTGCGTATATTCCTGCTGCTGCCTTTAGCCTGGTTTCTCCTAATCGTTCCAAGTCCATTATTCTCGCTGATAATTCATGGCCGGTCCACTGATGTTCCTGTGCAACCTTAAGGGTCGGTATCAAGAAGTCCAAAGGAAGCACTGCATTCTGACCAAAAACCATCTGAAAGGGAGTTGCATTGAGTACGGTCTTGTAGGCCACTCGATATGCCCAAACAGCGTGGTGTAGCTGTTTGTCCCAATCTGAACGTTTATTGTTCACGAGTTTCGTCAGTACGGTACAAAGTATCTTGTTAGTGCTTTCAGCCTGACCATTGGCCTGAGGATGATATGGTGCAGATTTCTTGTGAATCACCATAAAATCTTGTAACAAATATTCAATGACTTGGTTTAGAAAGTGAGTGCCTCGATCGCTCACTATCTCTATAGGCAATCCATATCTTGTAAAGACGTTTTCAAATAAGAATTTTGCAGTCGTGTGAGCATCATTCTTTTTTGTGGCTTTTGCCTCTACCCATTTCGTCAGATAATCTGTAGCAACAATAATGTATTCCGCATGTGTACCTTTTGCAGGGGGGTTGATGGGTCCTACAAAGTCTATACCCCACTTAGAAAAGGCACGTCCGCCCATCATGGGTTTCAATGGCATTTCATCTCTGCGAGTAGGAAACTGAGTTCTTTGGCACACATCACATCTCTTTACATAGGTATGTGCATCCATGTGAAGAGTGGGCCACCATAATCCTGAAAAGAGAATGGCTTTGACTATCCTATCGGGTCCGAAATGACCTCCTGCTACACCTTGGTGTGCCGTCTCTAGTATGCTAAGATATGCGCTCTCATGAACACATTGTCTTAGATATCCATCCCGTCCTCTTTTGTATAGATTATCGCCAATAAGTGAATAGTCCTGAGCTTCTTGCTCTAGACTACGTTGTCGAGCTAAGGTCATTCCTTGAGGGAATGTGTTCGTCCTCAAGTAGGTCACTAAAGGTTCACTCCAGTCTGGTGTGAGAGACACATGATAGAGTGTAGCATGCTCTACTGGTGGTTTTTCACAACACACCTGACATTCTTTACACAACTTGTAGACCTCTGCTTCCATCGTAGGCCAATATACTCCTAATCTATGCAGAGTCTGTAAGGTTCGATGTTTTGAATGATGTTGCGTTAGTGCACCTATGTGTGCTAATTGCAACCAATTCGCATGTTCTGATTCATCTACACAACAAGCAAGAATCTTTTGATTATCTTGTTTATATATGCTTCCTGCCATTATTTGGTACCTCTGAGATTTGGTAATCTCTCCTTCTTTGATCTTTATCCTAGGACTCTTGGGTCCGTATGTCAGAATAGGGACTAACGGCTTAGCCCATTCCGGTGCTATCTCGAGGTTAAACAAGTATGCATCTGGTAGATCATCCGCTACTCCTTGAGGAGCTTCTCCTGAGGTTAATCTTGAGAGGTGGTCAGCTCTAAGATGCGTCTTTCCTTTCCTAACTACCACTTCAAAATCATACTCCATGAGTTATAGAAACCAACGTATCAGTCGTCCGGTGTTACATGGTTTGTTGACTAAATATAATAGGGCTTGATGATCTGTAAAGAACTTGAATTTGTTGGCCAACAAGTAGTGCCTAAACTTCTTTACAGCGTAGATCATCCCTAATCCTTCTCGTTCCGTCGTGGTGTAATTTCTCTCTGCTGCGTTCAGTTGTCTGCTAGCGTAAGCTATGGGGAGATCTATGTTACCTTCATTCGTGGGTTGTGCTAACACACATCCTATGGCGTAATTGGATGCATCCACATGTACATGGAATGGCTTACTCCAATCTGGGGTGGTCAATATAGGTGCTGAGCACAAGCGTCGTTTGAGTTCATTGAATGAATTTTCGCATTCATCTGTCCACTCAAAATTGGTCAAAAGAGAGTACAAAGGCTTGGCTATGATTGCATACATGTGTATGAATCTCCTATAATAACCGCAATGGCCCATAAATGCCTGTACCTCTTTCACATTAGTTGGTCTAGGTAATTCTGCAATTACCTTCACCTTTTCCTCGTCCGTAGAGATTCCATTTTTTGACACAATGTGTCCTAGAATTTTGCCTTGTCTGACCATGAAAACGCATTTTTCTGGGTTCAAGCAAACCTGATGTTCTCGACATTTGTCAAATATTTGTCTTAACTCTGGAATATGTGTCTGTCTTACATTTGAATGTGCACATAAGTCATCGACATAAACTTCCAAGCTCTTGCGTAAAAATTCCTTAAAAACATGACACATAAGTCGCTGGAAAGTGGCGGGTGCATTTGTTAAGCCAAATGGCATTACACGAAATGCAAATATGCCCCATTCTGTGGCAAAAGCCGTCTTGTGTTGGTCTTCTGGAGCAATGGCTACTTGGTTATAGCCTGAGAATCCATCAAGAAAACTGTAAACTTCCTTGCCCGCAACTCTTTCCAATAGGTGTTCCGTGATAGGAAGAGGATAACTGTCTCTAATCGTTGCAGCATTAACTTTTTTAAGGTTAATACACACACGCAATTTTCCATTCTTCTTGGGCACAACCACAATGGGGGATACCCATTCGGTATGCTCAATTTCGTAAATGAATCCTGCTTCTATCAAGCGATCTATCTCCTCTTTAATCTTCGCAGCGTAGTTATCATTGTACGTGTACGGTTTCTGTTTTGTCGGTTTTGCATCTAGAGTCATAGGGATTCTATGAGAACATATATCTGGATCTACTCCTTTCAAATCTTTGTAACTCCAAGCAAAAACATCTCTATATTCGCGCAATAGGGCAACTAACTCTTCTTCTTCTTCAGTCGTCAGATCATGCCCTATGTATGTACATTTTTCTTCTTCTCCTTCTATGGCAACTATGACTTTCTTGGTTTTCTCTCGGTTATCATATGCTTGTCCATCATTCTCTTTTCTATTAGGCATTCGTACCATGATTCTTCTATCTTCGATTTCATATTTCTTGAAGTTCTCGGGTACTTCAAACAAAGATTCTTCTTTTTCTGACATGGTTTCTTTCTTCTTTCTTTTCTTACCTTCACTCTTGTTAGTCACTTGAGTGGCTAACCTTACCTCATTCGTAATTTCCTCGTGTTTCTGAGTGTGAGTCTCTACCTCGAAAAAATATTCTTCCTCTGATGCAAAGGGCGGGTCCATGATAATTGATTCTAAATCAAAATCGCTTGCATCCTCAATTGCATCAGTGCTAGGTTCACACTCTTCTAAAATTGCATCGCACATGATCGGCTCTATCGTGAAAACTGAAATGTCATAGCCATCCTCATCACAGTGGGGTGTCCATTGTTCTTCATTGATGGCTACATCCATGGTTGCTAGTATTTCTGCCCAACCATGGGGTTCAAACTCTTCGTCTGGGAATACTACAGGTGCATAGGCTGGATCTTGAAGGGTTCGTGGATGTTGTTCTGCACCTAAGGTCCTTGCTTCTAATCGTTCTTCCTCTTGTTTGGCTACTTTACACATCCATAAATGGGTATCCTCATGCACCCAAGAAGGATCTGATTCTAATGAGTGCACGGATTCCGTCTCTACTGGTGTCTTATGGATGGTGTTCCATTGTATTGGGGGTACATCTCTGTGTGAATAGTCTCTAAGATTGACTTTAGTAGTCACTCCTAAATGTTGCAAGTACAAAGAATTAGTTCCCCAATCTTGTACAATTTGCAACTGACGCATGAATGGTCGTCCCAATATCATCTCATACGCATGATTTTTCGCGAAGTCACAAATGGCGAAAGTATGCTCAAATTCTACACCACAAGTGGTGAGAGATATGCCTTCTAGTAAGCCTAATGGTTTTTCTATGTGTCCATCAGCCATTTGTAGCTTCATCCTAGTGGGTCTGAGTGCTGGCTTACCCCAACGTTTCCACAAAGCGGTGGTAGCGATGGCTACTCCGGCTCCTGAATCTAAGATGGCTTTCGTGGTGTAGCCCTGATGGGTTATTGGAAGATATGTGTTACCTTCCTCTCCTTCGCTTACGTCTCCAATCTTTTCCACGGGTATCTCTGGTACCTTCTTATGTGATCCTATCTGAGAGGGTGTGGTAGCTAGCTCAGGGAATTGATTTGCTACGTGCTTCCACAATTCTGGTTTTACCTTTAACAATTCCTCCAGGGTGAGATTACACTGTACTTTCGTATTCTTGATCACCTCCGTGTTTCTAGGGATCACTGATTCTTCATTCCTCACTATTATCGTGGGTGCTCTCATACTAATAGACTTTGCTTCCCAAGGTCCTGTGAACTGAGGTAATTCTTGTAAAGAATTAGATTCAAATCCTGTGGGTTCACTCAGTTGCTCCACCTCTACCTCATCATATATAGAGGGGATGTCTTGGGGAAATTGTTCCTGCAAATCGTCTATTTCTTGAATAGGAGGATGAGTTCCTTGTTCTTTTCTCCATTTCTCTTCTTGTATTTCTCTTAAAAATTCATGTGAATACCTATGTATGGAAGACAAATTGTCTTGACTTTCTGTATTGGGTAATTGAGACAGGGATGGTGCATTCCTTTCCTGTGTCTCTGGGACAATAGGGTTCCTAGGCTGATCCTTTTTCTCTTTGCTTTCTATCAGGTGTTCTAGCCTCTCCATTAGTCCTTGAAAGTGTAGTTCCGGTTTTGCCATGTTATTCCAATTAAGATATCTAGAGGCTTCAAACAAAGCTTGTGCTAATTCTACCATTTTCATGCACAGTTTAGTTCTCTCAATTTCTAGATCAGCTCGAGGGTAGTTTTTACTCATTTCCGTTACTTGAGGTCCCTCTTTTAGTCTAGCCTGATATGCACGAAACATCATGTCTAGATCTTCGGGTATGGGTTCCGCTAAAACCGATCCTGATTTCTGAGCTGGGTTTTCTTGATCTAATTCTTGTGAAGCCAATTCTTGTATTTTGGCTCTAGATTCCCTTAGACTTCCTTCCAACTCACTTATCTTTTTACTCCATTTTCTCTTTATCCTTTCTCTAGAATCTCTCCAAGATTTTGTCTTTTTACTACTAGATTCTGCTACTTCACTACTTCCTGCTATTTTCTCATGATTAAGCTGTTGGTTTTGTAAAAGTGCCTGGGCTCTGGTTATAGCTTGGATAGGCACGTATGTAGGGTTGGATCCATCTGCGTTGTTTACAATACCTATCACGTTGATCGATGTCACATTTGAAGCGTTAATTGGGTTCTTAGGACAATCTTTGATTACGTGCTCTTTGCCACAATCGGCACAAAAGCCTTGTATGCTATAGTACTGTGATTGCCTTGCTATTGGGGGATGTGGACAATCCTTTATGAACTGATCTCCTTGGCACCTAAAGCATGGTCCTCTAGGGCCCTGTGGTCTTTGTTGTCTCAGTTGGGGCCGTGGGTTTGGGTTTGCGTACATTACATTAGCATAATCTGGCTCCCAACTAGGTTCCATTGGAGGACTATCATAATGATATGTCTCCACATGTTCTGGTGACTCCGTGTAATAAGCGGGTGGACTAGTTACATGAGTAGAGTCAAAACTGTTTGAGTTCGGGTCACTTTCAGTGATCAGGGGTGAAGAAGGCACTAAGGCCCTACTTAGGTTCTCTTCTGCAGCAGCGTATTTGACTGAGATGATATTCGCTGGTGGGGGTGGCTGCTGAGCTAAGACGGGTTGAGGTCTCTGTTGAGCCTGGTACGGGTAGTTCTGGGGAGGCCTATAGTAATAAGGCTGAGCATTGTATTGGCCTTGATACCTACCTGGCTGCTGGTATGCTTGCGGGTAGTTCTGTCTCACGGTTTGTTTGTTGTATGGGCAGTCCTGAGCCGTATGATTCGTGTATCTTCTCTCAATTGTGCAATATTGGCCACTAGGGTTGGCTTGAGGTTGAGGTGCATTGGGACACACGTTTGCCAAATGATTTCCACCACAAGTGTAACAACGTACGTTAGTTGGTAGCTTGGGCACCTGTTTGCTAGAAACTCCTAGTTTTTGGGCCACTTTTTCTGCTAGGTCCTCTATTGAATTAGACAATTTTGTGGATGCTAGAGAAGAACAATCTGGGTCCTTATAGACTTTTGAGAGTTCTAATTCATCTCCTAGGTTGTCCTCGATGTCTATACATATTCTTACACACTCTTCTAGCGTTCTGGGTTCTTTTAGGTACACATAAGAGCGTAGTTTAGCGCTCAACAAGCCATCTAGGAACAGTGATACTTGTTTGGCTTGTGAGGGTAGTTCTTGCATTGGACATCGTTCGACATATTGTCTGAATCTACGTCCTGCCAGTCTTACTGTTTCCTGAGGGGTTTGCTTAAAACTATGAATCAACGAAGACGTGTCATGTCTAATCCCACTTTTAGAGAATTCAGTGATGAATGACTCCAAAAAGTGATGGATGTCTCTAAATTGCCTTTGTTGCAATGGTTGAAACCAAGTTAAAGCGGTATTCTTTAACGTTAGTCCAAATGCATTGTATTGCGTGAACATGTCCTCGACTTGTTCTGCTCTTAGCACTTGCTTGAATTCTGCGACGTGGTCATAGGGATCTCCCGTCCCATCAAAGTAATTTTTCATTGATTTTACTAATTGAGTAGGTCTCAATACTCTTGCGTGTTCACGTGGTCTAGGTAGAGGAAAATCATCTCTACCACCTGGTATTCCATGATCTCTTTGTCTATCCGTTCTATTAGTGTTCGAGGTTGTTCTATCTCTCCCTATGGGGTGATTAAAGCTTACTTCCGGTCTCTCGTTATTTCCTTCTCTTTGATTTTCATGGGCTGAGGAAGTTCCTGCCCCTTGTTGATTTGCATTCATGTTTGTTCTAGGTGGAGGAAATATCAATTCACCTCTCCATGTGTATGTGTTTTTAGCGCGCTCTGGCACCACGAAGACTCTTTCTGAAGTCTCATCCAGGTATACAACCTTTCCAGGTGTATCTGGGTCCTTGAATTCATAAATTGTAATGATGCCTATCTCACCAGGGTGTTCCTTTCTATACCTCCAAAAGGCTTCATCTGTCTCTTTATTTACGAACAACTCGGTGCTCCTGTTATCTTGAGGGATCCATTCTGGGATGAGTACTCTTGTTAATACGGATTTCCCTCTAGGTGTCCTAGGTTCTTCTAACGGTTCTTTTCCTTGAAATTTCGCTTCCGTCTCTAATTGAATTGTGCCAAACTCATTAGTATCGTTTGGTTGCGTACTTAGGACGTACATGGTTCCTTCTTTGTCTATGTAAGCGTCTCTCTCAAATTTCACCACTGGTCTTTCCAATCCAATGGGTTGATCAGGGTTGTGCAGTTGCACCACTTGCCTTTGCAAACCATCCTCATAGATGCGAGCACCTAATCGGTTGGTTCGGAGAAACTCTAGTTGCGTTCTATAGGGTCCTTCTGGTTTTTCTAGGTATGCTACATGAGACCCTCCTTCTGGTCTGTCTGCGCTAAATGCCATTTCTGATTCGCTAGTCTCTGAGCTCTCGTAGGGATAATTGCTATTCAATTGCTGAGCCCAAGATCGAGCGGTAGTTCTTACACTGGCCTCTGATGATCTAAGGCTTCTTCGGTCCGACTTACCTATATGTTTGCCCGATCTAAGGTTCATTAATTTTCTTCCTTGCACACTCAATTACACACTTAGATCGTCAAAGGTCCTTTGTGATTACTTTCTTGATTCTTTTTAATTTTCTTTGGAGTCTTGTCTTAATATATGCGTCAGGAATTCGACTTTCCGTGATGATTTTTGAATTCTCGTTCCGTCAGACTTATGTTCTTTCCTTTAGGTTTTCGTCACACACACCTTTGCTTTAAGTCTTAAACTTGAACGAATTAGGTATCTTGAACTTGAGGCGTTCCTATCGTCGTTAATCCACAATGCTAACGTTTAGCCTAAGCTAAGAATTGACTGAGGGGGTTGAGTAATCTTCCAACCTCGAGTCGACTTTTCTGGTTGCTCTGATGCCCTGTTGCCCAAGAAGCCGTGCTTCCCAAGCTCTGCTGTCTTCACTGCCTTGCTTGCTTGCCTTTGATTGCCTTTGCTAGACCTGGAAAATTCCAATGTTAGACCAATTCACAAGGTGATCAAATGCTTGAGTACATACACCTTTTAAGTTCCTTCCCTCTTTGCCCAAATTTTCAAGGTGTGCCCCCTGGCTTTCTAGTCCCAAACTAGGTGAACCTCAAAATAGCTTATCCAAAAATAGATGTATTCTTTATGAAAGAAACAGTTGAGGTCACGTAGTACTCGTCGCGAGCTTTCTAACGAGCTATTAAGCTCAAAAAACGGACTTCGGATGAAAAAGTTATGAGCGTTCAGGCCCTGGGGGGTAAAAACTGACAATCAGGTTTTCCTTCAAATATGAGCTAAGGGGTCTCCTATGAGTCTAATGGTCCAAAAATTTCTCAAAAATATCCTCAAAATTGGTCAAAAATTGGAGCCCAAAATTTGCGATGGGGGTGCACAATCGCGATGGTCTGGGACCGTCGCGATGGCGTGGGATTTGGACAATCGCGATGGCACGAAAAAGCGAACCGTCGCGATGGCCCGAAGTGAACGATCGCGATGGCGTGGGAATGGACCGTCGCGATGGCGCGAAAAAGCGAGCCGTCGCGATGGCGTGATCAAGCGGACAATCGCGATGGCGCGGTCAACGGTCAAAGGTGGACAATCGCGATGGTCCGAAGTGAACCGTCGCGATGGTCCGCGATGCGATGGCTTGAGCCAATCGCGATGGTCCAATTTTGGGCTGTCGCGATGGTCCGACTAATGAACCGTCGCGATGGTCTATCGTGACACGTGGCACTGTCGTGGTGATGGCGTGAGCCAATCGCGATGGTCCGGGGTCAGCTGAACAATCGCGATGGTCCAAGTGGACCGTCGTGATGGCTCAAGTGAACCGTCGCGATGGTCCGAAAAAGCGAACCGTCGCGATGGTCCGGCCGAGCCGTCGCGATGGCGTGAGCCTATCGCGATGGTGCGACACAATCGCGATGGTCCGAGCCAATCGCGATGGTCCACCAAATAACGAATTTTTGAAATGCAACTATGGTGCCGTGCGTGCGCAAGGATCGCCTACCTCGTGGTGTGGTCGCCTACCTCAAAATCCGAAAATTGCAGACCATCGCGATGGTCCGCCACACTCGGAAATCTCTGACAGAAAGTACATTTTTTACCTTTTGGAAGCTTTCCTGATGCTCTGAAGCTCTGTACCTGCAAGAAAACTCAAGAAAAAGCAAGCACATACAATCGCAAAAACTCTCTCTCGCTCTCTCGCATGCACAAATGAGGGGAAATGAGGTGAATGGGTGGATATGGTGAATTTTCTGATTTTTTTGGAAATGGAGATGATGATGCGATGATGAAGATGGAGTATGGGGAAGGTGAAAAACACTAAAAACTAAGTAAAAACAACAACAAAAAACTGAAATTTTTACCTTCCAACGCCACTTCTTGCTATACTCTTACCATCACACATTCGTCCTAGACTCGATCCCCGGCAACGGCGCCAAATTTGGTGTTGCTCTAGCACAATGGTGAGAACCACGTTAAGAAGCTTCACCTCCTTAATGTCAATCCGTGGGAGAGGTAGGAGTGATATGAAGATCGTGAACGTGAGATGATGTGAGAGTGAAGGTGAGAAGCACAAAGATGCACACACACATACACACACACAATGAAGAGACAAGCAAGACACAATGGAAGGTGGGAAATTAACTCTATTACTCAAGAATGCTCTTACAAGCTCAAACTAGCTCTATGCTCACACTAACCAAAATGAACCAACCTCAAAAATGAGCTCTCTAGCTCTTTTTATAGTTTCTAGACTAGTTTTGACCGGTTTCACATCTAGTGACCGGCCTAGTTAAAAAATAGGTCCTAGAGGCTATTTGGAAGGGTAAACGATGTCTAAAAATAACGAAATTTGGTACGAGTATTCTACCTAAGCTCCTCAAGCTCGAGGACTCCTCGGCTTGCACAAAATGGAGCTATGGATTACAAAATGGGGTTTTCTTATGATACATATGTTACAATTAGTGATAACAATCACTGTTGAATGTTTGGAGAATTAATAAGAAATATATTTGTTTAAAAAATTGATCCGCCTGGCTCCCTGCTTCGTCTTCACATGCTTCCGTGGCGTCTGTGCCTCTGACTGCTTCCAACAGAGATCTCTGATCCACTTGGTTCAATAGGATGTGTTGTAGATGATGATGACCTAGTTTCCCACACACTTAATGGGCTTAGAGAAGATGATAAATGGAAGGCATTCACAACCTCTGTGTAGGTAAGGGATTCATTACCAGATTTTGAGTAACTTACTTCCCTAATGGTGACTGAGGATCTCAACCATGGAGGCAACAAGTCAAAGGGCAGCCAAGACCAACTCTTCTATGCAGGCAAAGGAGGAAGAAGCAAAGACAAAAGAGGTGCTTCAAGAGGAAGAGGTAGAAGCAACTACCAACAAGACAACCAAAGCTAGCAAGGGAGTCAATCAAGCCAAGATGAAGGTCAATAATCAAGAGGAAGAGGAAGAGGAAGAGGTAGAGGAGGAAGATATGGAGGTGGAGGCTACTCCAATGCAAATGGATGCTTCAATTGTGGGAAGCAAGGAAACTATGCCAAAGATTGTTGGCAAAAGCAAGGTGGAAACAATTACAAAGGGTAAGATAATTATGCTAACTCCTCAACAAATTAGAAAATGAGCATTTGCTAGCTATGAAGCATAAAAGTGAAGGTCAACCACATAATGAGGTGTGGTATATAGATAGTGGTTGTAGTAACCACATGTCATGTAAAGAGGAGTACTTCAGGAATCTTCAAGCACCCAAGCAAAGAGGCTTTGTGGAGATAGGAACAACATAGAGCATGAGATACAACAAATGGGAGATGTGAAGCTTGAAGGCAACCATAAAGCAAAAGGACTATCTGAGGTATTGCATGTTCCTACTATTACAAAGAACTTAATCTCTGTTGGACAGATGGTTGAAAAGGGATACCAAGTCAAGTTCAACCACAAAGGATGCTTTATTGAGGACCCAAGGAATGGCTGATAGCCAAACGAAAGAAGGAAGGAAGGATGTTAACTCTTGACATTGGCAAAGAACAAAGCAACAAGGCAGTGTTCATCACCTATGGCGAAAAGAAGATTGGAGATTCGGATTTGTGGCATAAAAGGTGTGGTCACATCAACATTCAAAGGTTGAAAGACATGGAGAAGAGGCAATTGGTAAGAGGTTAACCACATTTTTCATTACAAATGTTGGATGAGATGTGTGAAGCTTGTTCTAGGCAGCCCTTCAAGAAGAGTGGATATGTAGCACATGCTGTGTTAGACCTTGTGCACACAGATGTGTGGGGGCCAACCAAAGAGCTCTCTCTTGCAGGTAATAGGTACTTTGTAACCTTCATAGATGACTACTCAAGAAAATTATGGTTGTATTGTATAAAGCAAAAATCAGATGTGTTTGATGTATTCAAAAGATTCAAAGCACAAGATGAAAAGGAGATAGGTTGATATATCAAAACCCTAAGGTCCGATGGAGGAGGGGAATACTTCTCCCATGCTTTTTGTGATTTCTTGCAGGACCAAGGTATAAAGAGGCAAATCACTCACAGGTATACTCCCCAACAAATGGGGTAGCAGAGAGGAAGAATAGGTATATTGCTGAAATTGCTAGGAGTATGTTAAATGAAATGAATGTGCCTTTAACATATTGGGCAGATGCTGTATCTACTACAGTGTACTTGATGAATAGATGTCCCACATCAGGGGTACATGACATGACACCTGATGAGGCATGAAATGGAAGTAAACCAGACCTTTCACACATTAGAATCTTTGGTTGTGTATGCTACACACATGTGCCACAAGAGTTGAGAGGTAAGATGGATGCAAGGGCTGCAAGATGTATGTTTATTGGTTATGCTATGGAGCAAAAAGGTTTTAGGTGCTACAAACCTAATACAAAGGAGTTAAAGGTCTCTAGATATGTAGTGTTTGATGAACTCAAACCATGGTATGCTTTAAAGTTCCATTGCAAGATGAAGATATTGAAGAGGCAGAGAGAAGATATAAAGCTAAGTTTCAAGATAGCTTGGAAATAAGTGGTCCAAGCATGCAAAGGAGTTCAAGCATGGATTCGGCCCATCAATCAGTGAATAAAGGAAAGGCAAGATTGGTAGAGCTAGATGAAGATGTACATGAAGTTGAAGACTTTGAAGAACCTATGTTAGAAGGGGGAGCTACATCAAAAGTAGAAATCAAGGCACCAAGGCAAAGAAGGTTCATTCCACCAAAAGGAGAAGAAAGGAGGTCAGCAAGGGTAAAACATCCAATCTCAAGCCTTATTTATGATAGTTATATTGCTAGGCATTATGCTTTCATGACTAAGGTTATCAAAGATCATGAACCTTCTACCTATGAAGAGGCCAAAGACACAAAGGAGTGGCAAGAAGCTATGGAAGAAGAGTACAAAGCCCCTGAAGACAACAACACATGGAGTCTTGTTCCAAGACAAGAAGGGATGAAGATAATTGGCAACAAATGGGTCTATAAAGTGAAGAGAAATTCTGATGGTTCAATTGCTAGGTTCAAAGCAAGGCTTGTGGCAAAAGGATTTGCTTAATCCTATGGGATTGACTATGAAGAAACATTCAGCCCGATTGCAAAGATGACCACAATTAGGGCAATCATTGGGGTTGCTACATCTAGGAGGTGGAAAATCTATCGATTGGATGTAAAGAATGCTTTTCTTAATGGTGATTTGCAAGAGATAGTCTACATGACTCAACCATTAGGGTTTGAGAACCCCAAATATTCAGATATTGTTTGTAAACTTAGAAAAGCATTGTATGGTTTAAAACAAGTTCCTAGGGCATGGAATCAAAGACTTGTGGAGTATTTGTGCAGGTGTGGATACAAGCCAAGTGATGGAGATCCTTCCTTATACCTCAAGAAGGAAGGAGGACTAGTTGTCTATGTATGCATATATGTGGATGACTTGATTATAACAGGAAGTGATGATGCAGGTATCACATGGATCAAGGCCAAGCTTGGAAATGAATTCAAGATTTCAGATCTTGGAGTTCTTAAATACTTTCTTGGTATTGAAGTTATTTATGTGGAAAATGGTATTTACCTTGCTCAAAGGAAATACTTGGTAGATGTACTTTATAAGTATGGTATGAGTGGATGTAAGCCACTCACACAACCTATGGATCCAAACACTAAGTTATGTGCAGGTGAAGGACAACCTCTTGAAGATATTTCAGCATATAGAAGCATAATCGGAAGCCTTAATTATGCTACCATCACAAGACCTGACTTGTCTTATGTTGTAGGAGTTCCTTCTCAATTTCTAAATTCACCAGCTGATGTTCATATCAATGCAGCCAAGAGAGTGCTTAGGTACATCAAGCACACTATCAACCAAGGGTTGTACTACCCTTATGGAGATGGATTACAACCTCAAGACTTTGGTGATGCTGATTGGGCTAGTTCAAAGGAGGAACAAAGGCGCACATCTGGCTATGTCTTCATACTAGGTCAAAGAGTCATTTCATGGATGTCCAAGAAGCAACCTATAGTTGCATTATCAACTACTGAGGCTGAGTACAAAGCTTTAGCACTTGCTACATGTGAGATCATGTGGCTCAAGAAGCTCTTCAAAGACTTGGATGTGGAGGTCAAAGAGTTCACTCTATTTGGAGATAATATGTCAAGCATTCATCTAGCAAGCAACCCTATGTTCCATGCAAGAAGGAAGCACATAGAGATCCATTATGACTTCATCAGAGATAAGTGTGTACTTGAGCCGCAATGACTCAAGGACTTGCACCAATGAGACTATACCTCAGTTGCAATGCAAGTGCATATAGTGGAGTCCTTTGCACACATTTAATTATCAATCCGAAGGAATGACTTACCAAGTGTATGAAGACATTTGCACACGTGATAGAGAATGAAGTGAGTTAACTATCCAAGCAAGAGAAAAGACCAGTGCTACCCACACCTACTGATAAACTGGAAGTGTTGCCGCAAACCTACTTTCAGCAGTTTTGGTTTTTTGAGGTTTTCTCCCAGCCCAGAACTCCGAACATAGGCAATAGGGTACTCGTTTCGAAGCTCTCGACAAGACGAATCCAACGGTGGTGGTTTCACTCAATTCTGACCACTCTGCTGCAAGTTATGGCAGAAACAGTGAATTACGGGAACTACTAACACCCGCGTTTTTGCTTCTCCTAGCTTACGCACGCACTACAGCCACTCAAAACAAGGGGGAAGGGGTAGACAACAGTCCTACACTTGCATTTCAAGCATCACACACACATACATGAGCAAAATGAAGATCAAAATCAGCAAGGAAGAGGCAAACTCGAAATTTCAGAAGTGCTCTTCTTCACATTGACAAAAAGTTCTTTACAATGAGTCACTTTTGACTTATATACTAGTGCCCTAAGTTTGGTCCTTTCACACAAGAGACCGGCACTTTATTCACTAAATTGCTAACTTCCTACTAATATACATGGGTAATTCACTATTCTTCTGAGGGGATGCATCTAGAGGACTCCTCTAGTGCATTTACAACGGAAAATATATACAAAGGTGGTTATGTTACAAAAATAGTGTGTCCGAATCGGAAAAATTTTGGGGCCCGTCTTTTTTCTCTGCTTTCTGCGCTCTTTAGCTCTGCAACACTCTCCCCCTCTTCGTCTCTGTCGTCCCTTGACAGACTTTGCTTCGCGAACGCGTCCCATGGGTAGTGTTGCCTGCTTCTTGATCTTGCATTACGTTTTAGAGGCGCTTCAGCTTTTCCACTGCACGCTCCCCTTGGTCAGTGTTGTCTGCAGTTAAACAGACATGCAGATTCGATGGCCTTCTTGATTCAAGCTCTACAACTCGAGAGCCTGATGTAGTTGTCTTGCCTGTTGACTCGGGTTGCCACGCACGCCACCAGTGACTAGGAATGTGCTATTCTTAGTCACCCTCTTCAACTTTTCAGCCTCTACCCCTTTCTAACTTTTGGCCCTACTCTGATGTTTGAAAAATCCACTCCTCTGGACCCTGGGGTTTAGCTTTGTAGCCTGGTGCGTGCCCCTGCGGGGCTCTGTGCAGAGATGGGTGTTGCGCCCCTGCGGGGCTTCCTGCAGATATATGTTCTTTTTCTCTTTTTAATGCATAGGTTTGGACTTTGATCTTCTTCTTCTTTTCTTCTTGCTAGATTGTCCCTCTACACGTCCCTCCTCCTGAACTCTGTCGTCCTCGACAGGCTTTCTGAGGCGACGTGTGTATGTTTGGATGGCTGTTTGCTCTCGTTGGTTCAGCAGATTTGCATGACATATCATAAATTCCTTCCATTGCTTTGACTTCACCCCGTCTTCTGGCGCCTGTCTGTGATCAGCGAAGAAGCTAGTTTCATAGGCCACCAGTCTTGCATTTAAATTTGAAGTCATCTTCACAAAAATTTCTGAATCAATTTCAAAGAAGCCTGTGAAGAATGCTTCTTCGAACGTCTGCATATACGTCGATGGCAAAAACATGATACGAGAATAATATGCCATGATAGTTAGTCGGCTGGGAATAGTAGATAAATCAAAAATCAATGCTTCTGAGCCCTGCGTAATGCCGATGAAATTTAAAAATGTGTACTTAGCATGCTGGAACACCTTCAAAACTGTAATAAGCATGCTGAATATTTTGTTGGTCATCTTCACAGCTAAGTCCGGGACTGTAGCATATCGTGCAATCCAAAATTCCATTGTCTTGACCATATATTCTTCTGTCGGTAGGTAGTTGTGTGGCGGACTAGGTAGTAGTGGATAATTGAGCCACTGGTTATTGATATTGCCTTGGCGCTGTCCTTCCCAAAATTGCGTCCAAGATCTTCTGCGGGGTACAGGGCAAAAAGATGGATTGACTTGAAGAGCATATGGAGATGCTTCCCACTGTACCCGCAATGTAGGATTCTTTTCCAAAAGTTTTCGTCTCCATATCGGATCTGCTCTCTCGAACTCCTCTTGAGTGTAATGGAACGTGTCATGCTTAAAGTGGAGGTTGTGGTCCGGATCCTTATTCGTTGCAGATTTTATATATTGCCGCGTCTGTTCTTTAAGTAGGCCGTATGGTACGTTGAATGGCTTCAAAATTTGATCCAATTGTTTATGCTCAATCTGAGCCTCTTTCATTATCTGAATTATCTGATCTTCAAATTCGGCAGTGAGCTGGGACACCAGTAGTGCCCTTTCTGGTCTGCTCAACTCTCTTCCTCCACAGTAGCCGTGGTTTCTGGAGGAACTACTGGTGTCCCTTGTTTCTCTTTTAGCTCAATATGCTCCTGCAGCTTTTTAATGATGTCATCTTTATTCTTTAATTCTGCTTCAGCCTTGGCGATCGTCTCCTGATGTTTGATCAATTCTTGAGCAACTATATTCATGTGATCCGTGTCTTCTTTACATTGTTTGAAATAGTCATTTTCAGCTTTTTTCCACTTCTTGCGTAGTGCTGCAGTGTCGTTCATATACCGTTGCTCCCAGTCAGCAATGGTGTCTTGCTCCTGTTTGAGCTGATCTGCCATCTTGGTGATCTTTTCTTCCAGTTTTTTCATGTCCTCCGTTGAATGATTAGTTTCTGCTGGTGGTTGATCATTGAGGAGAGCGGTCATGAGTTCCTTGTTCCTGTTCCTTAAATTTTCCGCTTCCTCCATACTCACCTTGAGCTGTGATTCGAGTATTTTACCACGAGCGTTGATCCTTGTCTTCTCTTTTTCTGTCATATCTAACTTCTTCGTGAGCTCCAAGATTTGTTCTTTTAGTTGGGCGTTTTCCTTTTCTAATATCTGGCATTGTGTTTTGGTCTTCTTTATTTCCTCGTGTTTCTTTAAGGCTTGAGCTTCTGCTTTAGATAACCTATTAGCCAAATCTACACCTTCTTTTTGAAGCTCCTGCTTTTCACGCATGGCCTGATCGTAATCTTCGTCAGCATCAAGCATTAACTGTTGAGTGTCTAGTGCAGTTCGAATCATGTCCTGCACCACAGGCTTGAGCTGAGCTATATCGACGTTGAGCCATGTCCTTGGTACGCTGGGGGTTTCTCCGGTTTGTACATCCTTTCCCTTTTCGACATGGATTGTTTCGTTATGTGGTTGTCGGACCTGTAGTTGTACTTGTGGTTCGTCCTCATCTTTATACACCTTAACGGTTTTAGTGGCACTTCCCTGAAAGGTTACATCCATGGGGGACGGTTCTGCCACAACCCTTAGTGGAGTGAAGGGTTCTTCATCATGTCCTTCTTCTTGAGGCTTATCCTCTGATAGCGCTAATTGTTCCTCATTATCAGATTTACCTTCTTTGACATGGGTAGTGGAGGCGTCTTTTGATTGAACAGGTTGTTGCTTTTCTTCTTCTTCCAACTGTTTAGTAGCATTCGTGTTTATCTTTTTTGTCTGATCCTGTTCTTTGTGTCCGTCTTGGTTTGCGCCATAGTCCACTTCATTTAATTCCTCCCACTGTCCATCATCTTTTGATTCACTTTGAATATCGACATTTAGCAATGAAGTGTCTGGTTCTTCTTGTTTCTCCGAGACCGAACTAGAATTATCCAAGCCAATTTCTTTATATCTATGAACTTTTGTGAGCTTGGCTTTCTGATCTGTTGCTGCTTGGGATTGCTTATAGTGGTGACCTTGCACTGGCAAATTAACTTGCCCTTCCGTATATGTGTGAGTCTCCTCCAGTGCTTGAGTCAGCTCTTCCTTCGTAATTTGTCTATTTCCTTGGGTAGTTGTTTTCGGTAGTACATGGGTTCTCTTTGATTGTGGTACTTCTTCTTCTACTTGTTGGACTTCTCGAGGTCGTTTTGTGCCTCTCATTATGCCTCTCATTCGGGGTTGCGAACTTGTCTCTGTTTCTTCTGCTTGTTTACTCCCTTTCTTTTGTTTCGGTACTGTAGCACCCTTGACATATTGAGCCAGCTCCATTGAAGATGGCATCTCTTGCAAATATTCGCGCATGCCCAGTGCATGGTAAATCAGGATTGTGAGGGCAGTAGTTCCATTGAGGAATTTCTTATTTTCCCATTTTTTCTTTGCCTCGAACAATCTTTCTTGCACATAGGGTGTAAGGTTTACCTGATTGCCGATCTGTTTTATGGCATGAGACAATAATTGCACAATGATTTTTTGAGGTGCCGTATATCTGTTCATACTCGGAAAACAGAAATGTTGGTGAATTAATCTGACTTCTTCTTCAATGTCCACCCTATTAATGTCAACGAAAGTTCTTGTCTTTGCACCACGACTCTCTTCCTTGACCGTGTTGGCACCATCCTTTTCCCATCCAAATGCTTCTTTGATTAAGTCATGGGAAAACTGAATCACCATCCATTCGCCATTCTTGTCCATCACAGTGGCTTCCGGTGCCAATGGATCATGTAGTGCTGGTCGAAGGGTGTTCATGACTTGTGTACAACGTTGGAAGTCCGGTTTATAGATAGGTAATTCAAAATACTTATGAATTCCTGCTTTCTTCATGATGTCGATCGTGGATGGTAGTCCATGTAAAACCTTAAAATCCTGGGACATGATCGGAAAATGATGCTCTGTGTCCATGATCTTTATGTTGGCCAAGAAGAGATATTCCTCAACCGGCTGCTCATCTCTGAACCAATGTCCTTTTGCTTTCGTAAGACATTGAGGAGGAAATTCCTGGACCTCCTCTTGGATCGTAGCTTCAGAGTCTTCCGAAGCCATCTGCACTTGTAAGTGAAGTATATTAGTTTCATACCAAAGAATGCAGTAGTGTGGTGCATTTCTGAGTATCATCGTTCTTCACTCCGTTCCCATAACCCTATAGTTGAGATCTCTTACCACCTCTTTAGTTCCTTTTTCATTTTCCTGAAAGAGAACAACTGTTAGCATAGCCGATGCTTTTATTTATTTACACTGTAGATCCATTCCTATTTGAGTTCAAGCTGAGAGCTAATCTCCCTTGGAGAATGTGCACCACTAATTTTGTTTGGAGCATCATGTGCCAAATGCGTGGCCGTGTAAGGTTGCCCTATTATGCATACTTTAGGTGCATTGTGTACTTCATGAGTGCAATTGGGATTGTCAAATGGTGAAGTTTTTCTTTGCACTTTCTTCGGTCTCCATATCTGAATCGTGGTCATCCTTTTGATACATGTTCTTTTGTTGCGTCCTTGATTGGCTGGTATTGGTTTGATCTGACTCAGAGCACCAAAATCGGTGCCTAGGGTTCGCTGTTGAGATTTCATGGGTCTGCTGCTTCGTCTTTCTTGAAAAGCGATATGCTCTTGGGTTGTCCTAGCTTTCTTTGCAATCCGAGCGGTCTTCTTGTGAATCCATATCTGTTGTCGGCCTCTCTGAGCTTCGAGTAAGGGTTTCGGAACCCAAATTTGCACTACTTTTTCCATAGACTTGGTTACTCTTCTTGCTGGTTCTGGGTTGGGTGTTGGCTGTCCTTGAATGCTCATTTGATCCTTGCGCACCCATTTGTATTTGTGTTGTGTCTGACCGAAACTGGTGCTTGAGGTTCTCCAATAGGTCGGTCGGGTCGCTTGTTGATAGTTTTTGGTAGTGGTTGAACTTTTCTTGACCGTTTGGGAATGTTCAGGTTTTTCTGCGGTCATCCTTGCATTCGAGGTCTCTGCTGTTTCCATATTGGCTCTAGGGACCTGGGTACAGGGTTCCCTTTGTGGTTCGTTGCCTAAACTATTCTCCGAATTTTCCACAATCTTAGGTTGGCACAGTGGCTTCTCTCCTAATAAGCTAAAGATTTCTTTGTGCCCTATTTTGGCAGAGATATACCCTTGAGCTAGATGGATACATACCTCATTCTCGATAATCCAGTCTTGTCCTAAAATCAAGTCTTCGATCAGGTCCTCATCGTTGCAGACTAACACTCTCTGTTTCATGGAGGAATTTCCTAGGTGTAGAGAGATGTTTGTCGTTCCAATACATTCTATGGTTTGACCTCCCACTCCTATCAACCGTGCACTTGTGGGGCTCACCTTCAACTGCTGATCTTTTATGACTTTGTTTCGTGCACAACTAAGTCCTGCTCCTGAGTCGATTAAGGCGTCTATCAATTTATACTCCGTCTGACCAATCCCTAAGTTTAAGTAAGGCTGTGCCTTGTACACACCATTCGTATCAGGGTTATTGACTCGATAATTAGCCATAGGGATAGGTTCTTCACCTCGGAGATAGCGTTCATCTCGTTGCCTCATCCATTCTTTCCGTTTCCTAACACGTTCTAGGGCTTCCTGTCTTGCTTCCTCTCGTATACGTTCTTCTTCCCTTTTCCTATTTTGAGCTCCCAACAGTCTAGCTAGCATTTCATCGGTCAGAGGCTCCATAAATCGTTTCACTCGGCATCCACTGATGTAATTTGGAAGAATGTCACCGTCTAGCGTGGCGAGATTGACTGCACCACTAGTGGAGATTCGATTTATGATGAGGGGACCATATCCGCGTTTTTGGAGCTTCTTTGCGTGCTGTTTTAGGGTGTACACCAAGACTAAATCACCTTCTTTTAGTCCCTTATCTTTAATATGTGAG
This sequence comes from Ceratopteris richardii, assembly GCA_020310875.1. Lineage (NCBI taxonomy): Eukaryota > Viridiplantae > Streptophyta > Polypodiopsida > Polypodiales > Pteridaceae > Ceratopteris > Ceratopteris richardii. Next base: position 26,558,749 of record CM035438.1, read on the forward strand.
TCATGGTATGCCTTTTGTCTCCGTTTAGCGGCATAGATGCCTGCTACCGCTTGCAATCTAGTCTCATGCAGCTTTTCAATTTGATCCAATTGCTGGGACAGTTCATGACCGTTCCACTCATATTGTTGAGCTACTTTTAATGTAGGCACTAAGAAGTCAATGGGCAAGATTGCATTCTGCCCATACACTAGGTTGAAAGGTGTAGTTCCAATGGCCGTTTTATATGCCACTCGGAAGGCCCAAATTGCATGATGCAATTGTTTGTCCCAATCTGACCTTCCATTATTGACAATCTTTGTCAATACTGTACATAGTACTTTGTTGGAACTCTCTGCCTGACCATTGGCTTGAGGATGGTATGGGGCTGATTTTTTATGGATTACTAGGAATTCATTCGTAAGTGATTCAATGACTTCGTTTAGGAAGTGGGTTCCTCGATCACTCACAATCTCGATCGGTAGTCCAAATCGTGTGAAAATATGCTCAAAGAGAAATTTTGCAGTTGTTTGAGCATCATTCTTTCTTGTAGCCTTGGCTTCTACCCATTTTGTCAAGTAGTCGGTGGCTACTATTATATACTCCGCATGTGACCCTTTTGCCGGTGGGTTGATTGGTCCTATGAAATCAATTCCCCACTTGGTGAAGGCTCTCGCACAAACCATGGGTCTTAAAGGCATGTCGTCTCTTCGAACGGGATATTTCGCTCTCTGGCATATTTCACAACTTCTCACGTATGTTTCGGCATCCATATGTAGAGTTGGCCACCACAAGCCTGCAAAGAGAATCATCTTAATCGTTCTATCTGCTGAAAAATGTCCTCCCGCAGCTCCTGCGTGTGCCATTTCTAATATGGGAAGATACTCTCCTTCATGCACGCACAATCTGAGTTGATTGTCTCGCCCTCGTCTAAACAGTTGTCTCCCTATGATCACATAATCCTTGCTCATTTCTTCTAGGGATCGCTTTCTTGCTGTGCTAGCTCCTATTTCGTGTTCTTTGGTTTTGAGGAATTGCACTAATGATTTACTCCAATCAGGCGCTATGGTGGAAAAGGGTAAGGACACGTGATCCTCTGTACTAGTTTCTTTGCATTCCACACAATTATTTACATGCTCGTGAACGTCCTTGGACATATCAGGCCAATATACGCCTAACCTCTTTAATTCTCGTATTGTTCCCTGCATTCCTTGATGGGTTTTCCACTTGTTTATGTGTGCCTGATGAATTAGTTGCTTCTGCTCGTCCTCCTCGACACATCTTGATAAGACACCGTTTGGTTCCTTATAATACATACTTCCCGCAACAATGTGTAAATTTCTTGTTTGAAGAATCTCTTTTTTGCTATCCTTATTTATTGAGTGTTGAGGGCCATGGGTGAGTATAGGAATTAATCGTTCTGCCCACTTTGGACATACCTCAAGGTTAAACAAATACGTATCTGGTAATTCATCCGGTACTCCGCTAGGTGGCTCTCCGTGTTTTAACCTAGAAAGGTGGTCTGCTCTCACATGTGTGTTTCCTTTTTTGACCACTACCTCAAAGTCAAACTCCATTAGTAACAAGAACCATCGTACCAATCTCCCTGTGTTGCAAGGCTTATTGACGAGATACAGCAAAGCTTGATGGTCAATGAAGAATTTGAACTTGTTGGCTAAGAGGTAATGTCTAAACTTTTTTACTGCATAGACCATTCCTAATCCTTCTCTTTCAGTAGTCGTGTAATTTCTCTCTGCTTGGTTTAATTGTCTACTCGCGTAGGCGATTGGATGATCAAGCTTTCCTTCATCGGCCGGTTGAGCCAGGATACATCCAATTGCATAGTTTGAAGCGTCAACATGGATATGAAAAGGCTTGTTCCAGTTGGGTGACTTTAGGATTGGGGCCGTACTCAGCCTCTTTTTAAGCTCGTTGAAGGCCTTCTCACACTCGTCTGTCCAAGTGAACTGAGATAACAAACCGTATAAGGGTTTAGCTATTATGGCATACATGTGAATAAACCTACGGTAATATCCACAGTGTCCCATAAAGGCTTGTACTTCTTTTGCATTCTTGGGTCTTGGTAAGTCCAATATGACTTTAATCTTATCCTCATCTGTAGATATTCCATTCTTTGAAACAATGTGTCCTAGGATTTTTCCTTGTCTTACCATGAAGACACATTTTTCTGGGTTCAAGCAAACTCTATACTGCCTACATTTGTTGAATATTTTCCGCAGTTCCGGTATGTGGTCTGGTCGTCGATTTGAGTATGTACACAGATCATCTACGTACACTTCCATGCTTTTTCTCAGGAATTCTTTAAAAACATGACACATCAATCGTTGGAAGGTGGCTGGCGCATTAGTGAGCCCGAAAGGCATCACTCTAAATGCATAGATTCCCCATTCAGTCGCGAATGCGGTTTTATGCTGGTCCTCAGTTGCAATAGCTACTTGGTTGTAACCAGAAAATCCATCCAAGAAGCTATAGACCTCCTTGCCGGCAACTCTTTCCAAAAGATGGTCTGTGATGGGTAAAGGAAAACTATCTCGTATAGTTGCAGCATTTACTTTTTTTAAGTTGATACACACCCTTAGTTTTCCGTTTTTCTTGGGCACTACAACTAGTGGCGATACCCATTCTGTGTGTTCAATTTCATATATGAATCCTGCCGCTAGTAATTTGTCAATTTCTTCCTTTATTTTTGCTGCATAAACCTCGTTATATGTGTAAGGGCGTTGTTTAGAAGGTTTCGCATCTGCAGTCATAGGGATTCGATGAGCGCATATGCTCGGTTCTACACCCTTAAGGTCTTTGTACGTCCAAGCAAATACATCTCGATATTCTCGGATAAGGTGTATGAGTTCCTCTTCTTCCTCGTCTGATACGTCTTTCCCAATATACGTGCATCTCTCTTCTCCGTCTTCTATCGTTACAACCACTTTTTTGGTTTGTTCTTTGTTATCATAGGCTTCTCCGTCTCGTGCTTCTCGTTTAGGCATTTGAGTTGCTATTTTCCTTTCTTCCACTTCGTATCTTTTAAAATGTTCTGGAACTTCGAAGAGGTCTGGTTCAGGTTCCACTTTACTTGCGTCCTCTCTATGCTCATGCATTCTTGGGATAGTCTCAATCGCTAAGACTTTTGTCGGCCTTTCTTTTGATTCTTTTTGCATAGTTTCTAAATACTGTTCTTCAGAGTCGAACTCTGGTTCCATTTCTATGCTTTCGTACTCTTCTTTCTCCTCTTCCTCTACAATTTCTCCTGCTTCTACTTCTTGGAGGATAACCATGTAGAGATTCACATCATATCCTTCCTCGTCTATACAGTCGTTCATTGTCAAGACTTCCTCATTCACGCAAACATCTAATGTGGCTAGGATTTCCATCCAGCCATGTGGTTCAAAGAGTTCATCTGAAAAAATTTGAGGCATATAATCGGGGTCTTCTACCGATCGATAATTAGGGTGCCCTATTGGCCACATTTGTTTTTTACACTCCTCCTTCTTGGCTTCTTTGCACATCCACAACTGGGCATCCTCATGCATCCAAGATTGGTCACTTGATCCAGCACTGTGAATGGATAGGTCATCTTCTTCTTTGTGGACTGGATTCCATTGTAATGGAGGGACATCCCTGTAAGCGAATGTGTGCAGGTTTATCTTGGTAGTGTTCCCTTGATGTTGGAGATATAATGAATCTCTGCCCCAATCTTGTACTACTCGCATCTGTCGCATGAATGGTCGTCCTAATATCATTTCATAATTGTTTGCCTTTTCAAACTTACAGATGGCCAATGTGTGTTCAAACTCTACCCCACACGTGGTTAACCTAATTCCTTCCAATATTCCTAGGGGTCTCTCTACATGTCCATCTGCTAATTGTAACTTCATGCGAGTGGGTCGTAAGGCTGGTTTACCCCACTTTTCCCAAATTTCCTTCGTTGCAATCCCTACTCCAGCTCCAGTGTCTAAGATGGCCTTGGTCATGTACCCATTGTAGGTGACAGGTAAGCACGTATTACCTTCGTCTCCTTCGCTAAATTCTCCTACCTTATCAACTGGAACACGTATTTTGGAGTGGTTTTCTTTTTCCTTTCCTTTCACTTCTCCTTTCTCTGCCGGTTGTTCTATTTGATTAGCTAGCTGTCTCCATAGATGTGGTCTAAGTTGAAGCAACTCTTCCACCGTCAATTTACATTGCACCTTTGTTTTCTTAAGTTCTGTTAGATTGTGCGAACTCTCTTCTGAGTTCCCTTTTTCTTGCCCATGCACTGTGGGTGCTCGTATTATCATCGACTCCCTTTCATATTCTCCCATGTAGTTAGGCAGCGTTGAAATGCTCATTGTTTCCTCTCTTTCTTTATCAAATCTTGACACTTCCTCATATGCTTCCTCTAGGTTATGAACATGGTGACTATTTGTTCCTATTATTTCCTCAAAAGGAGGTGGGCTGATTCCATCCTTTTTCCATTGCTCTTCTCTAATTCTTTTCCACAAATCTTTGGACCAATCTTCCTCTAGGTCGGGTATTATGGATACCTGTTCTTCTTGAGATTTCTTTTGTTCATTTCGATCATCTTCTCGACTAGGTTCTTTATCCTTAGGTTGTATGCACTCTTCATATAGTTCCTGTGCGATCCTTGTTTCTGGCAAAGTTGGGATAGTCTTTTCTAGAGTCACTTGTGCTACTTCTATGAGTTTTTTGCATATCGTCAATCTTTCTTTCTCTAATTCCCCTTGAGGGTAGAGTCTTTCATGTTGTTCTAGGTTTGGTCCCATTTTGATTCTAGCTTGGTATGCTTTTAGCCACATGTCCAATTCCTCTGGCTTTGGGTCAGCTAAAATTGATCCTGGCTTCTTTGCCTCTGGGCTAATTGATGGTGTCTCAGGGATCTCCTTATGCATTTGTTGTTCGTTATGTTTTCTAGAACCCTTTGCTTGTTTTTTGCTGTTTTGGCTCTTGTTTCTTGCCCATTTCTCCTTGAGCTTTTCTCGTCTTTCTTTCCATTTTTGTACTTTGGTGTTTTGGGTATTCTCACATGAGTTCTCTGAATCCTCGACTACTTGAATGTCAGTGTCTCCTGTCTTATTGTTCTCTAGTTTCTCTTCCGGTTGTTTCCCTGTTTGTTGTTTTGTTTGAGCTCTAGTAATAGCTTTTAGCGGTACAGTGTACTCCTTATCACTTCCGGATTCTTCTATGACCTCTATTACGTTGATTGGTGCAGGACCTTGAGTTTTTGTCGGGTTCTTAGGGCAATCTCTGAAAAGATGTTCTTTTCCACAGTCGCTACAATATCCCTCCCAAATCCTGGGTGGTGGAGGGTTGTAAGGTCGAGGACACTCCCGAATGAAGTGATCCCCTCCGCATCTATAACATGGTCCTCTCTGCACGGGTGGTCTCATAGGAGGTCTCAACGGTTGTTGTGTCTTGGGCATTGTATACATTAAAGTTGCAGTTTCCGTTCCATAATTCTGATCAAATGCCTCATATCCATAATAGGTCATGTCATATGCTGGTTCATATTCCATCATGTTGGCTTCATATGGATAGTACTCTCCTGGTGGTGGTTCATACCCTTGGTTGGTTGATTCTACGTTGGTCGCTATTGAAGCTGGTATTATGGCTCTCTCCAAGTTTTCTTCCGGTTGAGTATACTTCACAGGCACAACCTGTTGGGGCTGAGATAGTTGGGGTCCCAATACTGGTTGTGGTGGTGGATACGATGCTTGCTCATATTGTCTTGGTGCTCCTACCGGATACGGATTGTATCTTGGCATCTCTCTACCAAGCTCTCTAGGTGGGTATCCATAAGGTCGGTATTGTGGTGGATTGACAGGTCGTGTTTGCCTATTAAAGGGACAGTTCTCAGTTGTATGATTGGTATATTTTTGCTCGATGTGACAGTATGAAGAAGTCCCTTGTTGTTGCTGTCTATTGTGTGGATACATTGGTTGTGCACCAGCTCCTCCTCTGGCACACATGTGTGTGGGATGTTCTCCTCCACATAAGTTACACCTCCTCAACATAGGCACTCTTTGAGCTGGATATTGGTAAGCTCTCTGTCCTTGGACTCCTAGTTTTTTAACTAATAGATCTGCAAGTTCTTCCATATTACTAGAATTGGACGTAGCCGTACTTCTTGAGTCTTCTGATTTTGTGAGATCGGTAGTACCTTTGAGATCCTCAGCAAGGTTATCTTCCAAGTCGATGCACTCTTGAAGACACTCACTCAATGTTTGCAGCCTTTTTACATACACTAGGGTTCTTAGGGTCCCATTAGAGAGTCCATCTAAAAACAGTGAAATCATCTTTTGTTGAGTCGGTCTCTCAGCCGTAGGACATCTATCCACGTATTGGTTGAACCTTCGGGCAGCTGTTTTCACAGTTTCATTAGGGTTTTGTTTAAAGCTATGGATTAATGATGCAGAATTGTGTTTAATCCCTCTCTTTGTGAATTCTCCTATGAATTCTTGAAAGAATTGTTCCATGTTTCCAAATCGATTGGGATCTAAAGGTTGGAACCAAGTTAGAGCTGTTCCTGTGAGAGTGAGTCCAAAAGACTCATACTGCACAAAGAAGTCCTCTACCTGTTCTGCTCTTAGAACTTGTTTAAATTCGGCAATATGATCATATGGCTCTCCTGATCCATCATACTGGTTTCTCATAAACTTAGCTACTTGGATTGGTCTCAATCTTCTCATTGGTTCAGGCGGTCTGGGCATTACAGGGAAGACCGGGACAGCTGGTCGTAATGGAGGTATTCCTGGCTGTCCTCCCACAGGTGGTCGTGGTCTGACCGGTGGTCGGAAATGGTTCCCCATCCCTGTGTGGGTCTGATTATGAGTGTGCTCACCTGGAGTTGCAAACTGTACATGAGTACGGTTGGGCACACTTCTTTGACTAGTCTGTCCTGATGTGGTATGTTCCGTCTCTTGTTGATCTCCAAAAGGATTCTGCGAGGTAGTTGCCTGCTCCCTCTGAGGAAATACAGGCGCACCCATATATCTCAGCCGAGCCTTGTCTAGGACACCTACCGGCCAATATCTTCTTCGATTCTTATCTAGGTAAGTGAGTCTAGTTTCGTCCTCTGGGTCTTTCAACTCGTAGAATGTCATGGGGCTCTCTCCTATTCCTTGAACTGGTACGTCAGTTTGGAGCAATAAGTCTGTTCCTTGAATCATGTAGACTTCCAACAAGTAGTCATCTTGAGGTATCAAGTCTCCTCTCAAGACCCGTGATACTTGTGATCTGCCTCTAGGGGTGGTCACTAACTCTTCAGAGTTGTTGGGATCCATGAACTCTCCTCTTTCATTGATTCTCTCAGGAAACTCAGTTACTATGTAGATGTGACCCATTTTGTCAGTGTAAGCACCTCCCTCATACTTGACAGCTGGTCGTGGTATGATGGTAACATCCTGTGTTGTTGCCATTCTGGCAACGGACCTGTTTAAACCATCCAGGTAGATTGGAATCTCCTGGGCATTTGTGGACACATATTGTAAGGCAGTGCGGTACTCACCTTCCACTGTAGACATGAAGTTCCTATGTGGTGCTGGACCTTGCATGTCTTCTGATGCCATGGGTATGTCTTCCTCAGATTCACTAGAAGTCTCTGAGTAGACGGAGTGGTGACTGACCTGAGCAGTGCTTCCTATAGAAGAGATGACACTCCTTCGGCTACTTAGCACTCTTCCTGATCTCAAGTTCATTCACACACCTAAGCCTCCCTTTATACTCCTTAGATTCCCCTTGGTTAGTTCTCCTAAAGGCTCAAAGTGTCTGACTAATGAAAGGGCTATCTCGGCGATACCACTTCCTGGCGATACTGCTCTCGGCGATACGATACCAGAATCCAAACGATACGATACTGGACAATCACACGATACGATACGAGACCATGCCCACGATACGATATCAGGCACAGAGGCGATACGATACCAGTGTGGTGTCGCGATACCTCTTTGGGAAGCAGACGATACGATACCCCTGCTGCCCACGATACGATACTGGAATTATGACGATACGATCTCTCGATGGTGTCGCGATACTGTCCTTAGTGGGAGACGATACGATATCACTGTAGTAAGCGCGGTCGCGATACCAACTTGGCGACACGATACCAGAATGGTATCGCGATACCAGGGTCGATGACCAGCGATACGATACTACCGCAATAAGTGAGATCGCGATACTGATCTTGGCGATACGATACCACCGAAGTAGGGTCGCGATACCAAGACAAGCAGTCGACGATACGACACTTGAGAGTGGCACGATCACGATACTGAAGCAGTGTCGCGATACTAAAATAGTGTCGCGATACCACTGTATCAGGCGATACGATACCACTCGGTAAGGTGAGGTCGCGATACTAGAAACTTTAGGCGATACGACACCTTAATGGTGTCGCGATACCAAGTTTTAGTATCGAACGATACGATACCTCTGCAGTAAATGCGATCGCGATACCAACTTAGCGACACGACACCAGAATGGTGTCGCGATACCAAGATCAGTATCAAGCGATACGATACCACAGGAAATGTACGATCGCGATACCAACTCGGGGTCACGATACCAAAATGGTATCGCGATACCAAGGCAGGTATCAAGCGATACGATACTTCGGCGAGTATCGCGATACAAGGGAATTTTGGTATCGCGATACCAAAACTCAACCGATCGCGATACTCAAGCCAAAATGCAAATTTTTCAAACTATTTTTGTACCCCCTTGCTCTTCTTACTCTCCTCTTTCCTCCTAGACCTCTGTGTCACACAAAAATATAACTATGATATTAGTTTTCCCCCCCCGCGATACTGCGCAAACTTTTAATCACTGGTTTGATCATTTTTACAGTGTTTTTGACAGATAATTAGTGAGGACATTTACCTTGGTACTGTCTTGCTTGCAATGTGAGCTCAACTTCTAGCTGTAAAAGCCTGAAAGCCACGATACCAAGCTCACGACACCGGTCGCTGTTCGCAAACGATACCAGAACACTGTGAAGTGTCAAATGAGCCAATTTTTTTGGTTTTTATACTTTTTTGACTGAACTTAAAATTTTTGAATTTTTGGAGATTTTTTGAGGATTTTGACCTACTCCTACTCCTCTTTTCCTCACTCCTCCTCTCCTTCTAACCTAACCCTAACTCTTCCTTCTCTTCCCTCCTCCTACACTTAAACCTAAAACTTATCACACACACCTCAAGGATGAGAAGTGACAAGTGCTGAACTGGAATACTACTCGTCAATGGACAAATTCACCTCTACAAGTACGATTCAATCACACTTGCTCTCTAACCATCACGAAGGCAACTTGGTGGAGTGCGTCCCCGGCAACGGCGCCAAAAACGTGTGTACTTGAGCCGCAATGACTCAAGGACTTGCACCAATGAGACTATACCTCAGTTGCAATGCAAGTGCATATAGTGGAGTCCTTTGCACACATTTAATTATCAATCCGAAGGAATGACTTACCAAGTGTATGAAGACATTTGCACACGTGATAGAGAATGAAGTGAGTTAACTATCCAAGCAAGAGAAAAGACCAGTGCTACCCACACCTACTGATAAACTGGAAGTGTTGCCGCAAACCTACTTTCAGCAGTTTTGGTTTTTTGAGGTTTTCTCCCAGCCCAGAACTCCGAACATAGGCAATAGGGTACTCGTTTCGAAGCTCTCGACAAGACGAATCCAACGGTGGTGGTTTCACTCAATTCTGACCACTCTGCTGCAAGTTATGGCAGAAACAGTGAATTACGGGAACTACTAACACCCGCGTTTTTGCTTCTCCTAGCTTACGCACGCACTACAGCCACTCAAAACAAGGGGGAAGGGGTAGACAACAGTCCTACACTTGCATTTCAAGCATCACACACACATACATGAGCAAAATGAAGATCAAAATCAGCAAGGAAGAGGCAAACTCGAAATTTCAGAAGTGCTCTTCTTCACATTGACAAAAAGTTCTTTACAATGAGTCACTTTTGACTTATATACTAGTGCCCTAAGTTTGGTCCTTTCACACAAGAGACCGGCACTTTATTCACTAAATTGCTAACTTCCTACTAATATACATGGGTAATTCACTATTCTTCTGAGGGGATGCATCTAGAGGACTCCTCTAGTGCATTTACAACGGAAAATATATACAAAGGTGGTTATGTTACAAAAATAGTGTGTCCGAATCGGAAAAATTTTGGGGCCCGTCTTTTTTCTCTGCTTTCTGCGCTCTTTAGCTCTGCAACAATAAGGTACACACAAAAGAAGTGGACATCAAGTACATCAACATCAAAGATCAGCTAGCAGATATCATGACCAAGTTTATGGATGCAAGCAAGTTGGAGAAGTTCAAGATCAACCTCAACTTGAAGGAGATCAATGGAGACTAACACTTGAGCTTGAGGGGGAGTGTTAGAATTTTAGCAATCTCAAGTGTGGGAACTCATGCTAAGTTGAAGTGCCATGTCACTCACACTTTTTGGTAGGATATAGAACCACTTTTCCATGAGTTTTCTCAGCCTTTTACTCACCTAATTGATGGAGAAAAGTCGGGATCATTTGGAGGGAATTTTTGAATTCAAATTTACAACCACCTTTTTGAGCATTATATAACCAAAGACATGGAGCAAAGTTGTGGCCATCCTCCTCTACCATTTGAGCACTTGTAGGCTCTC